>JAIPRK010001360.1:0-27935 GCA_025469195.1 Chaitophorus viminalis | reverse complement strand
ATGCTCGCTGGCAGTCGCGATATAAGATCGTGGTCATGAACCAGTTTTCGCGCTACCGCGCCCGGTCAAGAGTTCAGATCAGCATCGTGGCGCGCCTTGCTCCAGAGTGTGTCGACCGCGCCCTGTTAGCAGTTTGCATCAGTCGTATGTATGTATGTATGTATGTATGTATGTATGTATGTATGTATGTATGTATGTATGTATGTATGTATGTATGCATATATCATATATATATATGTGTGTAGGTGTGTGTGTAAGAAAACTGTCAATTGTTTTCTAACAATAGGCCGTCCACTGACGAAAAAGGTTCATGACGATTGCATTTTAAACAAATAACACCCACGCAGACTCTTGTTATAGATATTTATAAAATATTGTTATGCATTTTGTTAAAACTATCTTTGTAAAAGAAACTTCATTGATTTTACCGACAAAAATTATAGATCACTAGAAAAAATTAAAAATATCTGATGTACCCGATGCATGACGTTTAATTGTTTTGCACTTGATTTTTTGTTCTAATCCTCCTCCTCTTCCTTCTCTTAATTCCTATTTTCTCGAGTTGACACATTTTCCTATTTGTGTATTATATTGTATTCTATGCAAATCTATGGAATTCACTCTAAATGAAAAAAATATGCTTGCATATGCTACTTATAATCTATAGCAAATTAGCAAATAAACATAAGTTTTCGATGTCAGTTAAAATACAGTCTCGGACTTTTTTTTACTTTTCGGAGACTGAACAATTATATTCTAAAGCATATACCTATGATTTTTTGATCAGTGATATTCGAAAAACAACCTTCCACCACCGCCAAACAACAGCTGCGAACGAATCTCCTTGCCATAGCTGCCATTACACTAACGTATAGTTGGCTGCGTTGCACCTTCTCAAGTGGTGTGTGCCGAATTTTGGATTATTTTATTTTCCATAATAATAACAACAATAATGATTGTATATGTTGAATAGCCGATATAGTCATTGAAGTGTAAACCCCCAAGAATCGATACGGGGTGTGGAAATTTGATTTCTTTGTATGTCCAGTTGCCTGTATCCCCCCTACTACTCTCGTATAAACTTATAAAGAAGACGATGAAAAAATCACCCCTCTTCTTTGTAGAATGTTGACCCGAGTAATTTTCTTATTCGCCTCATAACAACAATAGATTACGTTCTCCTTGGATTGCTGACCGTGTTGTGTAGCGGACATATACTGAGTAACCTACCCCCTAGTCGACCAACAACAATAGAGCAGATGCATTTACACATATTATTTTTTTTAAAACTCTCATTTTTTGAGGTAGGTACTTAAATATTCAATTTTTTTCCGTTTTTTATCGTAAATATAAATCTTTTGATCAGAGTTTGAGTAAATAAATGATTTCAACTTTATTTTCATTATTCTTTTATTATTTTATGTGTAAAAAAAGCGAACGGTTGTGAAACAAATGTGTTTATTGTTTGCTAGACGATTATTCGTTTTACTTTTGTATTACTTATATAGTTGTAAAACAAGAACTAAATATATGCTACAAAAAATACCTTACACTAAACATGTACTTTAAATACTTACTCTAATTTTTCAAGTACCTTAGTACCCTATAAGCTATAATACCTAAGTACTGTTGTATGTATAATAAAGAACAAGAATGTATAACTTTCATGGTTTTCAAATTTTCATTTTCATTTTTATTATACTTCGTTTCATTATTTGTTGAAAATCCAACACAGTAGATTACCAACAATAATTTTGATTAAATTAATACATGTAAAATGTAAAATTAATCGAATTAAGTAATAAATTTTAAATCAACTGACTTGAATAAAATTATTATTTAACAAATTATTTTTTCCTCCAAATTTTACTAATTAGATATATCTTTTATTCAAGTTCACCTTATTTTTTATAAAATATTACAAAATTCGCTCCCCAGGTAAAAATATCACGACCGCAATCATAAACAAAATTGAATGTACTTTTATATGTCAAAATCGTATAATATATAGCACTTATAATATCCCTCCAGGGGTAAAATGTTTGATAGTCAATTGCTATTAATTTCTCCCGACAAACGCTATTTTATACCAAGTCTGTGCTCAATCGCCTGTGAAATATCAGAAGGGCCTTTATTGAATTCCAAATGAATTTCATACCTGGGCGTACACCACCACATGCTGTGCATCTTGTGCAACCCAAAATCCTCCATGCATATACCGGTTTATTTGCTTGAAGTGCCGTGCCGAACAGGCGGCTGTTCATTCTTTTGTGTTGTATAGTGCGATTTTTAAGAGAATTTGTCAAGTATTACTATTACCTATTGGTATATTTCAAATAGAAAAATCCTGATGATATTTTATAAACGGCAATAATATTCATTGTAGAAATATAACCGATTATTCATTTTATCTTAGTAGTATGTATGACGTATGTGCACGAGTGTGTATGTGTGTCCGCATACCGATATTATATACTGCCTCTGGAGCCTGTTGTGCTACATTTCTTGCTCGAATGAAGTTTCCCGTATCTGTGTCTCCGTACAATCGAACGAATGATTTGAAACAAGCAATTATTATATTTCTTTTTATTTAGTTAAATTAATATAAAAGTATACATGTAAAGTAACTATGTCATCAAATCACTAAATGCTACAATTAAATAATACTAATTTACTAAAAATATATGTTTCATTAAATTCAAAAATTGTATTTTTTTATATATTTGCGGTATGTACATGTATTATACCTGCTGACCTAAATATTTAAATAATTTATGAATTTTGATTTTTTAAATATGTTTTTTAATATTTCAGTACTTATTTTAAGTGTAAATATTTAGGAAAAAATATTGGACCAATATAATATACCCATATAACTAATAATTTTTAATTTTCTCTGCAAAAATCAGACAGTAAATGTTATTATATTAATTAAAATAAATAAATAACGTTTTAATACTTTTGAAGATTGTATACGTTTATACTAATCAAGTATGAAAAATGTTATAGTTATAAATTTACCTGTGTTATCGTTATTATTATTATTATGTTTATTTTTCAACCCTCTAACCCTATATTAAAATAGCATTTTGTTCTCACAATATAACCGTAACGTGTATAATCCAATATGCTTTGTGATCCCTCAGGGCAGGATAGGGTTACATTTATCCTATAAAGCATAACATCTATAGATTATTTCACTAAATATATAAACGAAGAAACAGTTCACTATGATAATCATCTAATATATATATACATTTACATTAATAAATTAAATTGTTGTATTTTGATTTTATTTTGATAAAAATTCATACAAATAAATAATAAAATAGTTTGTATTTAATGGATTTAATTATGGGAGGAATCCTGTAGGTACCTATAAAAAAGATTCAATAAGATATAAAATAATATCTGAAAAATATTAAATACCAGGTGTCTTATTAAAATTAATTATTTTTCATTATTTTCTATCACCATCGTTAGTTTATGAAATAAAATTAAACGTCCAAAAAAAAAATTTAATTTGTTTATAATAAGATTTGTTTAACTTAACAATATTGGTATATCTAATTATTAAATTGAATATCAATAGATTTTATAAGTTTCAAATAGAGAAAAAAATGGTTTTGAATAAATCTAACTGGTAATAAAAACGTATCTCATCACTTAAGACTCAAAACCAAACGAATCCCGTTGACAAAGAAAAGAAGGGTTTACATTTTGAATTTGACGGATTTACAGGCGCGTTGTGGCAAATATGTGGCCTTTGCAAAAGGGATCTGCTTATAAATCACCATATTGACAAGGATACGCAGAATGCCAGCGTGGTATTTAGCCCATTAACGCGCATTCCCTCTACAGCACGAAATAAATGTGGCTCGTCGATAAAACCGAAAGGGGTAGGAAAGATAAAGATATATATCCTTAAACAGTTTAACCATAAGGTACATAGATAGTACTTTTGATAACTATTTATTTCATTTTCATTCTAAGTTTAACTTAGGCAATAATATTTTTTAGTAATATGTTTTAAAATATTTTTAACTTTGAAACTAAAATGTACTGTGAATTATTTATTCATTTATTATAGACATATATTTTATTAATTTAATTACAGTTGTACACTGTTGTAGGTACTCTAGGTAATAAAGTAAAATATGATAACTAGGTACTTGTTATCAGTTTTTCGATGTAATCCTAAAATAATTTAAGTCAATTATTATATTTTTGGGTTGTAGACTTACAAAACTTTCATACTATTTTATCAATTTAAAAATATATGAGTAAAATATACTTATCTGCTTAGGTATTTCGTTCAACATGAATTTGTCAGAAAAAACAATTTTAATACAATATTATATTCTCAAAAAATTCATGCTCAAATGAATAGAAGCGGTTTCATTGTTTTCGGCTATTCTTGGTGTGTATATGTACATGCGTTGTTAAGTGGGCACCTGTCACATTAAAATCTGCATGACAACAAAATGCATCCTACGCTTTCGTCCCACGTAAATAAGACAAACCGAAACAAAATTGTAAATAAGTGAATACCACTGTACGGAGAGGTCAGTATGTTAGTACCTATATGTATAGCGAAATGATTATTTTTTTTCTAATTATGTATTCTATTTGAATCACAAATATAAAAAGACGAGTGAAAGCTACCTAAAAGAGGATTTGAGCTGAGAGGAGAACAATAAACGAAAGTGGGTTTTTCTCGGGTGTATACACTTAAATAAGTATACCGAAGAATTTCGAAGACCAGCTGTCAACCCGCTGAGACTTGTCCACGCGTCAGCACTTAAGCTAGACAAATTGTTGTTTTACGACGACACTTCCGAGTTTTTATTTGTTTAGAATACGAAGGTCTATGCTATGGGATGTAAAATAAAATTTGAATAAGTATTAAATGTAATGGTACCTACCTATATTATAAATCATATATTTTATGTTCTCAAAATGGCATTATATCTAATTTGTTTATTTCATTTGTGTATCTATGATAATACTGGGAATAAAATAATTTATAGTTCCTTTTATTAATTTGCTTATGCCGATTTTTTCCATACTTCTATTTCAAGCAAATATACATGGCCATCTGTCGTTAGTTATAATTCTGATGAGCAATAGAAATCTGTGGGAAAAATCGAAATCCCTCAGGAGAAGGAAATGTAATATGGGGAGAGAAATAAATAGATTACTGTGCTTGCCGTAGTTTTCAGTGGACCAATAATCGAATAAAGATGTAGCTTGGTCACAGTGTCGATGATACTCTCGTGGTACCCAAAAGGGTAACTATTCACTACCCTCGGACAAATAATATTCCGTTAAACACGCACGTACATTGGGTAGATCATCATCATTAGACGATCAGTATTCATAAATGATGAAACAGCAAACTCGAAAAGCCTTTTTTAAAACATGACCATAGTCCATAATCAAAGATCCAGTATACAGGTTGCTAACCTTATATATTTGTGTACGTATATAATATATTTCTTACTATTATCCGTTTTGTAATTATTATTGTCGTGCGAACCGATAATGTTAACAGAGAACGTGAGAATGAGTACATTTATGTATCGAACTATATGTGTTAAAAAAAAAAACGATTCTCGGCGACATGTGCAGCCATTTTTAAAGTCCCCGCAGATACGCTGCAGCAGTGGGTGTTGTCCCCTTTCGCACTTGTTAAGTTTTTAAACAAGTGCTCGTCATTAAACCGCTGCCCTGTGTTTTTCGATGCGTGTCGTGGGAAGCGTGCGTACATTATACATCACCCTTATGCGTACTCATATCATATTCGCGGTCCATCTGGCCGCGGGTTTTGCCCACCCCGATGTTTTTAAACTGATTTCGAAGTGTTTTTTATTGTCAATGTAGTACAATGCGTGCATGCAGTATGTCGGTTTCTATGGTTCAGTAACGTTTTTACTATTGAGGGCCAATTTAGTTTTACCATCGGATGAATGTTTGTCATCAAACTATAAGATCGTAGGCTTATTTAAAAAAGGTTATGCCCTTTTAAAAATTGATTCTTCCTGAGTAAATATTTTTTGTACATATCTTTATAAATACCATATAATTTAATTAGAAAAATTTGATTATCTTTTACCATATCTCAAGTGCATTAAATTATGACTTATTGTTTCATGAATGTAAAAACATAATTCATGAAACATATTAAATATAATATGTATAATACAAATTATAAAATATGTTATATATTGTATAATATAAGTTACACAAACTCCTTTACTAGTTTTGTCACTGCATATACGTATCTTATTATTGTCTTATACATTTTAATCTACTCGAAAAATACAAGAAATACCATAGAGATCATCTCTGCGGATATATCTGTTATGTAAAAATTTGCTTAACATTATTTAATTTTTTTTTTAACTTTTCACATTTTTTATTGGTTTTGTTTTTGCGTTGTTTCAGGTAAATGCATATACATATTTGACAATCTCGTGCAACCGGTGTTGTGAGTATGTAAATTCAGAACAAACTTGGTAAGTGGTACACGCAACAGTCCTCAGGCATGAACAACCGGTTTATCCAGAGCAATGAAAACGCCAATACCATTACTCCCCATTTTTCCCCCCTCAATAAATTGCTTCTACTGAACGAGGTTGCAGGTCGTAATTTGCTCATAATACTGTTTGAAAATAGTTGTACAAAAATAGAACGTGTTTAATTTTGATAATATTTTGTAAATACTAAATAAATATTATATCATTCCCTATAATGATTACTCATAATTTTATGTCTACAATTTATGCATAAAAAATAAATTAAAAATACTTTTCCGTTTTATTTAATTATTTTTAAGTTATTGTGTTTTGAGCTCTTAAATTGATTATTATATTTTTGTTAAATATCTAACTATAAAACCAAAATATTTCAATGAATGTCTATTATTACATACTTATAAATTATAATTATTTCCCCGTCACCTTATATTTCTATCTAAAAAAAAAAAATAGTTATTTCTCGAAACTACTTAGCATTTGTATTATATTATTAAAATAATAAACATTTAATTAGATTAATATTTTAATACATTTTTGATTACTGTTTACCGTTTTATGGCAACGAATAATATTCAACTTTCAACTTTTGCATTATTTTTCTCTTTCTCCTTTTCAGTTCTCTATTTCTATTTAAAATTTGTTCATATTGTGTATGATTTTGGGACATGCACAATCCTTTAAAATATTCATAGTTTGAGGTGAAATATCATTTCTTTTACCCTGGAGATATTTTTTCTCTAACAGTTTCGTTTAATTACTGTTTAGTGTGTGTTTCCGTCATGCAATGTTTATTAGGCCAACGCCAAAAATTATACACGTTTTCACTATCTATGTTCAATTAATATTAACACCCCAATACAACGCCATCTCTGCCGACAAACTTCCGAATGTTTATTTTCTCCGTAATTTTGATAATCTTTTGGTAATTTTAAATCAGTATTATAATTATAATTTATAATTAATCGTTCTCTTCATTTCATTGGCAAAACCTATTAATATATAATTAATAAAGGGTAAACTGGTTGATTATGTAGGTGGATGATCGTTTTATATTTGGTGACATAGTCGTATAATAATGAAATTACTTCATGTGAAACGATAAATATTACAAAATATTTATCTGAAAAATGAAACTCTTGATATCGTTTTATTTATTTTATTTGGATAAATGCCCTTAAGGATCAAGTAAAATAGTACAACAATGACAAGTACCTAGTACAACTGTGATTATACTAGACAAAACAATAGTAAATAAAGTTTAAGTAAATACTGAAATAATTTCATGGAAAAATTTTAAAATGTATTGATTGGCTGAAAAACAAGGGTTTGAAGAATATAAATCTTTATTATTGAACAAATCAAAATTTATCATCGCATTATTCTCTCTGGCTATACGATCAATTAATTTATAAACTTATACTGCTACAATTATTAATGAAAACGTGATCTGAGTAAATTTTAACTTAAAGTATAGGTGATTTAAAAAACAATAGATCCTATAAAACTATAGAAATCGTAGAATCACAGACAGGCATCAATTTATTTATCCCTTGGGGTTCAACTCCCCGTTTAAATTTATAAATGGTATATTTTTTACTATTATCAGATAATGTGTGAGTGTAAAGACTTGGCACGTTTTTTCAACTGAAACTTGTTATCTACATACTAGTAATAGCCATTCATCTAGATTCTAGAATCAATAATCACTTTCATTAAATACTTAACTTCAAATCAATTAAATGTAAATATATTATATGAACAATTCAAAACTTTTCTACGGTAACTGTTAACGTTACTGCTTAATAAATTAATTCTACTTCAATATACAGTCTCAAAGACTACTAACAGACGACCACTTCAATAATAATTCAATAATTCAATAATAAAACTATAAAATATATAGGTAATAAATTAGTTAGGGACCATAATTTGTGATTGACACGTTCGAAAAAAAACAACTAGGTATCGCGGGACCATTGCAGTCGTTAAAATATATTATAAATTATACAATATGTTAGTTACCTATAACCTTATAACTTAAAAAGTATATAACGGCAGATAATTTCGTACTTCGTAATCTGATAAATCATTTTAAATAACTTATACTATTCCATGAATACTTTTGTTATTTAATTGTTTTTATTTTTATATAAGTTGTATTGGTGATAACCAAGTTATATTTGGTCATTATATTTATAAAAAACCAATAAGTCATACTAACACTGTAATAATCAATTTATAACACTAATGATTTATTTACTACATACGTTGTAGATCATGATATTTTAGAAACATCAAAGCACTCGAATAACTACGAAAATCTATTAAACATACATCAGTTTTCCATCATAGACTCTCCATTACACTAAAGCTGATATCCATAACGGTGGTGCCGTTCTCTTACATGTTTTGGCAACGTTTGTTTTCTTCCGTTTCATGCTTGCCTAGTCATTGGACCATGATTTTTATTTTGTCGTTAATATGTTATTTTTATTTCGTCCATCTTAAACGTTATTTAACAATAATTTAGCGCACCTTGCTACTAGGTATTGTAATATAGTATCCACTGATCAGTACATCGACAGTACAATGACACGACGATTATTTTAATATAAACAATTTTCAAAGTTTTCCTACAAAATATATTCTTTCTTCAACTTTCTTATAGATCAAAAGTCATTGTTGCATTATGAATATGTATATTATGTTCCTATACTTGTATGCTATTTTTCTTCTCAGTATTTTATTTGCATTATATTATAAAAAATGTGTTATATTTTTGTAAGTACTTGCGCACTTAATATCTTTATGGTGCTATTTACAATTTACTAAATTGCCAGCAGAGTTGAAATTATACTATTGTTGAACTGTTTTCAGACTAATTGGGTGTTCTTAAAAAAAATATTAAGTCTGGAACATGTATAGGAAGTTACACGAAACAATTGTATTTTTACAATAACTATTTTGAATTAATGGTGACTATTTTGAACTGATTATGTGAACTTACAAGTGTTTTCTTTACATCGAAGAATTAAATTCAGTGTGACTGTGTTCACGTACGAAAGTGTTATGTACGAAACCATCTAATTCGGGCAGTGCCCGGTAGACCGTGAAGGCCACAGTTATAGGCAGATGTTTTTGCTGAAAGAAAAACGTACATTGTATGTATTAAAAATAATAATTATTAGTTGATTTTATTATATTAATTTTAAGTGCGTTTTGAACCGTATAAAACAACCGTAATTATATAGATGAAGGGAGCAAACAAATTCTATAATGCCTCTTTCGATTGATGAGACCTTAATGAAACAATATTCACGAATAAAGTATATATTTACGATTATTCATTTAATTGGTTTATTTTGTACACATCTGCAAAATGTCTCTTTTTATTTTGCTTATAAATTATAATTAATAATTATATAGAATATATATAGAATCTAAATATATTTTATATACTCGTAGGAAAATGTTGTATTACTTATTTTAATAATATTCTTTACAATTAAATTTAAAAACAACAATATTGTTTTAACTAATAACCAATAGGTTTATAGTATGTATTATGTAATAATAATAATTAGTTAATAGGTAACATGTAGTTTTCAAATTTTAATTTAACAGTAGTATGTTGCTTTGATGTATACTACAACAAAAAAAACGAATTACAATAATAACTATTAATCTTGAGGTCGTCTTGAATTTATTTTTTTATTTTAATATAACAAAGCGTTGCGTTGGGCCAAAAACCATCTGCTATGAGTAAACACATATTGCGAAACATGAGAGATTCTACCCCCCATATGTGCTCGTTTAATTTTGATGATGGTTCCAAGGGTATGCTTGTTGTTCAATATTTTATTCATAATTACTGTAACCGGAATGACTTTGAGATTTTTTCCCCCTCCTCATGAGTGGGTCGTGTTGGAGTTATTAATTTTTTTTTGTATTCACATTCTCGCATTCCATTCCTTTAAAAAAAAACTCGCCCACCGACCCTTAGGGTGCAATTAAGATTCCTGCGAGAGGGACCTGAACGAAAAAGGCGGGATCTCATTTATATTGAAAAGAAAAACTTCAAAACACGCAGGATGACTGAAGTGGATGTCGAAAAATAAATACTCGCGGTTAAATTTTAATTGTGACGGCGGGGTTGTTTAGAAAGTTTTAATTTTGGACCACTGTACAACTCAAACGAATCATCGTCATTATTGTTTTCACAATTAAACATTCGTTCTTTTTTGTAAATGACAAGCATTGTAACATCCATCTTACAAAGGTGCTTGCAAATTAAACAATATCCCATTTTAGAGATCAACTTAAAATAATTTAAATGCTCTATATTATCAAAATTGAGTCGTATATCTTTAGATAATATAAGATTGAATTTTATTATAGTTTAATACAAATAAAAACTAAACAATTTATTTAAAACTTAAAGAACTTAATTCACTACTATCGTAATGCATTAAAATATTTTTCATGAAAATATATCAAGTAAATTAAAATATATAGTTTTTTGTTTTCAACTTCTTCTATGTTTCTTTAACAGTAAGAACTTAATGAATTCAATATGTAATGAACTAATGAATAATGACAAATCTAGTTTATACTTTTGAATAAAAGTACCATGGACTGATGAATCGAGTTAACGTCTTGAAATTGCAGTGTTCCACGGTTGTATTTCGTCCTAATATTATTGTCTTAAATCCTTCGACAATTTTTACTCCTAGTCATATTTTAATTGTAATTAACGCGAGAAATTGCATTTCATGAAGTTTTACGCAGTTCGTGTTGTATCGTTTCCTAGGAAAACATAAAATGCTCTAAACTGGTATTATGAATTCGGAACAACCATCTTCAAAATTACATTAAAAGTTGTAGGGTTCTACATTATAGTTGTATCGCCCGTCTAATAATTATAGCCGTTTAATCTGCCGTCGGGCTGATGATTATTTTTTGGCGCCCAAAGCCACGGTCGTAAAATAAACCCTAGCGCGAGATGGCGTTCAAATTTCTCGGTAACAATAATTCCTGCAAGTACCGGCTCGGCGGGGGCGGGCACAATAAATAATAATAATTATCAATCCGTTTTGGTCATTTCATTACCGACGGGGGTTGTTATTAAAAAGAAGAATAAAGAAAAGGCGCGTGGAGGAGGAGGCAGGTACGACGAACTGCAGTGCTCAACAGGTGCTCGTCGTGTCGCGGTCGTTACAAGCGCGCGATGGACTGGCGGCGAGGGCGGCAGGCGTGAAACCGACCGACTGGCCGCACGTCGAAACCGCCCGGGCAGATGTTTCACTGCGTATGCACGTCGCGCACCTGCCCTTCCTCGCGCGCCGGTCCGACCCGCGAGCTATCCACGGCGCACTGATTAATCGTGATGACCTCGAAAATCGTTACGGGAAGGTCTAATCGAAATCGAATCCCGGTAATATTATAGTGGATGTGTTTTATAACCTACGTTATCTTCAAGACGCGTGTTGTTGTGTACTTTACACGTCATGTTTTACCGAACAATAGATGAAGAAGAAGAGAATAATGGTTGGAGGGTGTTGTCCGACACCAGGTTTGACGCGGCACCCGTCGGTGACGATTGTGCACAATGTATTATCGAGACTATCGACGACGAACAAAATTAATTAGAAAAAACATCGCTCGAAAAATCGTTCGTGCGATCAGCAACTTTTTATGGACGACAAAAAAAAAATCCGATTTCGTACTGAACAACCGGCGATAACGCGTGTTCCCAAATTATTATTGAGTACCGTGTATTACATGCGTCGGCGAATGATCTCCGAAACCGTAAAACTGGCTTGAACAGATGGTCGACACGCGGCGTCTTATTGCTTGTACTACTACTGTATAATATAATATACCAGTGAAATGAGCGGTTCGGTCCACTAGATCCGCCCGGCGACGACGGATTGGAAATCATAAATATACGTACCTATATGTATATTATGCGCGTTATTGTCGTTAGGTCGAAACGGTGGTGGTAAAACACACTCGTGTATAATAATAATAATATGTAACCTTTATACGTATATAATACTTATATATCGGCCCCCCTGTATGTTGTACACATTTGTAGACGGTGCGATGGTACAGAACCCTCGTCGCGATAATATTTTATACGCCTCTAACACGAGACAAACCATAATTCATGCGCACACCAACGACCACTCTACTGCTATTGATATACATACATATAATACATACAATATGTAATATATATGAACAGTATAATATGTTTGTACTGTATAACCACACTCACTCTTGCCCGTCACCTCTACTCCGCTCCTCATCACCGCTGGGCATCCGCACATCGACCGCGGTAACCCTTTTGTGGTGGCTATATACCAATACGTATTATACGTAGCTCGTGAACGCGAGCAGTGTGTGCGTACCTCGTTACCTGTTGTCATTCTTTGTCATGCGTTTGTGCCTATACGGTATATGTATATGCTACTGCTGCTGCCAAGATGAATGTGTCGTCACCAACGCTTTCGTCCACTGCGTTTATCATACGCCATGATGCCTTAGTCCTTATAATAATAATATTCATGTAGAGTATGTGTGTCTGATGACGAATTTGTAATGGCTCATGACGATGATGATGATGGTACACCGTGTGAAGACTATTCCGTTTCTTATAATATTATAATAATATATACGTATATATGTAAGACGTTCACACGTCCTACGCCGCTACCTATACTCGCGCATGCGGGTGTGAGCCACCGTATCTGATTTGGTTACCTTCGCCATTATGAATAACAATAAGTTTAAGAAGTACATTGTCGGACACAGAAAATAACATAATATTATGTATGATATGTAACGCGTATATACATATAGGTATGTATGTATTGAAATGTTATGTAAAATTCTCTGTCCATTGTATACCTGTTGATGAACCGAAAAAAAATTCCTGTGCAACAATATGCCGTTGATGAGGTACAAAAACAAAACTATATTATTACGTGTACGTAGACTAGCCAGACTGCTGCCGTACGGAGGATAACTCAGATAACCATCGTAATATTCATCAATCGTCACTCATCACCGATCGTCTTTCATTGCGTTTTGTGCGTAGTTCGATCTGCTTAAAATTTCTAGATTTAAATCACAAACACTTTTAATTACAACGCTTTATTCGACTTCGTTAAGATTATCCTTGTCCATAAGACGCGGCCGTCTGTCCGTCCATCACTTCTTTTTTATTTTTTTTTAATATTCTAGTTATTTTCTTGTTTTTTCCAAACGTTCCTTATTATAATTCGAACGTAGTTTACTACTACCTGCCTATATTGTTGTCACCCGCACGTTGAGGTCGTTATTTTACTACTACGCAATACGCGTACTGCATTTTGACGAGTATACGTTCAGGCATGGTCAACGCAGCAATGTGGACAGATTTATTCGATAGCACGTAGGTGCGTTGGGTATAATATTTATTTAAATCGACCAACTACATTGCATAAATATTATAAATCGTTCATTTAATTTTTAATATTTTCTTACCGTGTTTCGTATAAAATTATTCCTATTTTTCCATAAGAATTAATTGTTAAGAAAACCTTTTTGTAGTTTTTATTCCTATTTCTTAGTTCAATAAAATTAAATAATATTTCCTATAGCCAAATAAAATACTCACTTCTACAGTTCTACGTCATGCAAAAGTAGTAATATTATACCGGTTGTATGTTTTGTAGGAAGTAGGTTGTTTGTAAATAATTAATGTTGTGCCTTTTTCCCTGGGTTCGTATAATATGTAATTCTTCTAAGACCTGTGACAGTGTTTGTACATTTGTGTTAGGGAATAAGAACATATAAAAGGTTTTTTCTCTACCTTAAAATTGTTAGAATGCTATTTCCAAACAAAATAGTCTCAAAATTGTATGTTTAATAATTGCCGAATTTTCTTTAAAACTATTTTAAAAATGTATATGAAAAACATAATAATAGCTGTTGTCGTTTTTCCCTCAACAAATATTGCTATTCAGTCGAGACTCGAGACGAATCGTATAAGTTATATTAAATGATTTATTTACAATTCCCAATTTCTTGTGACGAAAAAAACACCGAAAACCATCGTTGTGCACAGTCAATACTCATCATAACATAATATAATACGTTATTAAACCAATAAATTCCCGGGTTCATCGAAGGTTTCGTTTCGCCGTGTCCAATCAACAATAACCACATATTATTTTCTCTCTCTTACTCCCTATAGAAGCTTCGCATAACACAATTATTACTTCCGACCATCCCATATTCGGATATTCCCGTTGGACTATATTTGATTATATTCACTAATTATAGCATTTCAGAATTTAAATTAATATTAAACCGTTGGGTCGTAAAATAATAATTTATATCGATCCACTATTTAACGCAGTGACGCTCCTCTATATAGGAACATCGAAAAACCGTTTTATATACTCGACGACCTCCTATACGTTTAAAATAAACACGTACATTGCCCGTGTATATGCACATATCCAAACCAACTGGTCAGTCGTTTTTTTAGCCATTGGGAAAGGACGACGACGGCCGTGTTGTTAAGTAGTCATTGATGATCCGTTTGTTCGTGCGAATTATTGTACAATATTGTTATAACGTATTTCTTTGTGATGGTTGCGAGTTACGGAAGACGTATAGCAATAACTGGTCATCCTAACTCGTTGGTTTGCAAACAAACGATTTTTTCGACCATACAGCACACGGCGCGCGTATGTACCGCATCCAAAACGATACTCGTTTCTCTTGATTACCATTTAATGTGCCGGCCGACCGTTTGTCAGAACGATACCCGTGGATTTTCGGATTCGGGCTTAGGCATCGCCTCCTCACCCGCGGTGTCCAGTAGTTTAGCCTAAATATATTATTTCGGGCTTGGTCGGTTTTTTTCCACGTGCTCATTTTATACCGTACAGTACACACGCCGTGTGTTAGGAGACTCCCCCTGATGTGAAAACTAACTATGATTTATGTAATTGTTATACACGAAAAAGTATAAATTATTAGAATATATGCACGCGCGGTTACATGGTAATGTAATAAACAATATTATATACTCATGAGGATTTTTTTTTTCAACAGTATGGTCGTGTTTGGGCCAAGAAGGGATGACCGACACCCGAGAGGGAGAAGATATAACGCTAAAATGTCGATTTAATGGACAGTTGCAGTCAACCGTCGAGAATACCCAATATTATTGGCTGAGGACTAATAAACACAACCAAGATAATGTGGCTATCAAAGCAACTCCGTTAGAAGGAAACTACAAGTAAATATAACATTATTGCGTACTTAATTTTTATAACTTTACCGTTACAGTTGTGTGTATACTGTGTTAACCTTGTTCGGTTACCATTAAACTTATAATGAATACCAGATATTTCCATAAAGAAAAATATAAATTCAAAATTAATTAAACCAACATTAATGTTATTTTTCCATAGTTTTATAAAATGGTACGCACAATTAGTATTGTATGAATGGATATTCATTTTCCATATTATAAACCAAATATATTTTATAAGTCTAGCATGTATTTTTCAATTGTTTTCTTTTTAGACTCGATTTCCGTCCAGAACTTGGAATCTACGATTTACTCATTTCCAACTCGACGTATGAAAGGGATAACGGAAAATTCGAATGTCGACTGAAGACAGCCGGCACTGGTGATCCAATTCATTCCCAAAGTTTCCAAATCACTGTATTGACACCACCTAGTCCACCGCGTATCACACCCGGACCTAACACTGTAGCTACGGAGGGACGTCCTTTAGAGTTAGCATGTACGAGTATTGGTGGAAGTCCTGACCCTATTGTGAGGTGGTACCGCGAAGGTGTTCGGGATCCCATCGAATCCATAACACGAATCAGCACTAGCAATAAGGAGAGAGTCACATCTGCGGTTTTACAAGTGACTCCAATTCGTGAGGATGATGGTGCGGTCTATCGGTGCGTGGTGTGGAACAGGGCTATGGCTGAAGACACTAATTTTGAGACTAGGACCACCTTGAGTGTTAACTGTAAGTACTATGTAATATATAGGTTATACTTATTAGCGATCTAAAAATAATTATTAGGGTGCGACTAAGAGAATCACATATGGCTTCTTAATTTCCGAAAGTAGTTAATTATATTATATTGATCTCGTAGACATTTTATTGATATAAATAAAGTGTTAAATGTAAATGCTTTTGTGTATTGATAAATGACGTATCAACCCTTTTAAAAATAATTCTGATAGATTTTATCCCGTGTAATGCTTAACTGAAGAAGTACCCATGTTATCTAATGACAGTTTCTTTTGGAGACTTGATTCAGTACACGCAGCACGGTTACATTAAATGAAAACTTGTAGTATTTAACAGTGTTATACTGGATTGAACTGAGAAATACTCTTTTATTAAGTATAATATGTTCCGTTTCTCGAATACTTACTGTACCGTACTTTTAACCGGTGCCGTTAAAATATATTCTAAACTGATTGGCTTTTACATTTATTATTATTGTATTTTTTTTTTCCTAGATTATCCTCGCGTACAAATCGGCCCGGACAACCCTTTGCGTGTTGAACGAGACGAGTCCATTACTTTGCAGTGCAACGTGGATGCTAAACCTCGTGTCAACAATGTGCGATGGTTGCGAAACGACAAATTCATAGGAGTTTCGTTCACTCACGTCATCCAAAAGGTGACCGTTGATGACGCAGGCACGTATACGTGTATGGCGGACAACGGATTGGGACAAACGCGCGAGGCCGAACTCGTGTTGGACGTGCAATACCCTCCAAAAGTGACTGTCGAGACCGGGTCGAGTGTAGCCAGACAACGCGAGGCCGAAGAAGGTGAAACTATGACCATCCAGTGCAACGTTTCTGCCAATCCGCCACCAGTTTCGGTCGAATGGATCCGTGAGGGACGTCCAGACTTCCGACAAGCCGGAGAAATTCTACGCATACCTAAGGTTACCGCCGACTCGGGTGGTGTGTACACTTGTAGAGCCGTTAACATACTGTACCCGTCTTCGTTGTCGCGTCAAAGGATTAATCGCATTGGTAACGCGTCTTTGACTCTGTTAGTCCGTCACCGGCCGGGTGTAGGTAGGATTACTCCAGATAGACCCATAGCGACCGAAGGTACAGGAGTGACATTGACGTGTTCAGCATCACCTCCAGGCTGGCCGACTCCACAGTTCAGATGGTGGCGTGAATTTGATTCTCCAAACCCATCTACTAGTGCCACAATTTTAGCTACAGGACCAAAATATACTATTCAGTCTGTACACCTTGGAAGTGAAGGCCGCTATAGATGTCAAGCATCTAACGAACTGGGAACAGGAGAGTCAACTTCTGTCCTTTTAACCGTACACCATGCACCAAAATTTGTGACTAAATTGCAACCACACGTTACTAGACGTGCTTCAGATATAGGTTTCTCGGCTATCTGCGCTGCTCAAGGAAAACCTAAACCTGCTGTGACCTGGTATAAAGACGGCAAAGAAGTTTTGCATGATTGGTTTGATGTGAGTACAGATGAAACAGAAAACAGTAATGGAGTAACAACCGTACACAGTACACTAAAATTCCATGGTAAAGAAAGACCTCGAGGTAACCAGTTGGTACCCTCAGATCGAGCAGTGTATTCTTGTGCGTTTGAAAATGATGTCAAGAAAGTAGAATCCAGTATGCTTCTTAGAATTGAACGTAAGTAATCATACAATATATTTCATTATACATTTGATATTAAAATGTTTTAATTATTTTACAGATGAACCTATTGTATTGCATCAGTTCAACAAGGTAGCTAGTGATTTATATGAAACAGCTGAAGTAATTTGTCGAGTACAAGCATATCCTCGCCCTGAATTCCAGTGGAGTTACAATAGTAACACGGCTCCTTTGCTGGCTGGTAGCGACGGCCATTATGAAATAAACACAACTATTAACGAAAGTGGTGGTGACATTTACACCAGTGTCTTGCAAGTATCTAACCTCAGAGAAACTGACTATGGTGATTATAGTTGTCGTGTAGCCAACACCTTGGGAAGCGTTAGGCCCACAATTAAATTACAAGCTAAAGGACCACCTGACCATCCTGAAAACATAACAGCTCTTGAAATTGGTCACAATAGCGTTATATTACAGTGGAATAGTGGCTTTAATGGTGGTGTGATTAGTACCAAACACTCCATAAGCTACAAAAAGGTTTCTGTGGATGAAAATGAAGTAGACATTGACTGTTACACAACCAAAAGATCCAATCAGCCAGAAAGGTGGCAAGAATTTGACTGCCAAACAAAAAACCCCTGCAATGTGACCAACTTGGAACAACATCAAAGTTATCTATTCAAGGTAAATACTAATATCCTTAATTTATGAATGAAAGAATGATAGGTTTTATGTTAGCTTTTATTTGAATATTCATAATGAACACAAATGAAATTGTAATATAAAATATTAAACCTTATTAAAATTATATAATTTTTAATTTACTTTCAGGTAAAAGCGTATAACAATAAAGGGCATAGTGAGTATTCACAAGAGACTGTAGCTATGACTAAAGTGGATCGTATTCCAGCCCCTCAACGTGTAACATTTGATCCTGAATCTCATGCTTTGACCATAAACATTGGTGCAACTTGTTTACAGCTGGTAAGGTTTTACCTTTTATACCTCTGTTTTAATCTTAGTCTTGCTCATTTTAACTCAAAAAAAAGTTTAATCCTTAAAGTCGTAAAAAATGTTTATGGGTATTGTCAATAAATTTTAGAGTAATAACTAATAATTATGTAAAAAAAAAAAGTTGGACTATAAAGAAATTTATGTTCATAAGTTCTTATATAGAAATTCATTAAGTTGTAAAAAATTTCTTACAAAATTACTTTAACACGGCTTTTAATTTAATTTATAAATTATATGGTTTTTAAAAAAATTTATAATTATCTCTTCATAAAATTAGTTTTCAAGATTGTATTTTTTTTAAGGTGGGTGTTGTTGAAGCATCTAGGGGAAGTACTCGTGAAAATTGGCATTTGATCGAAACTCTACCATTAGCAGTTAGTGGTAGCACATCTACACACCGTGAAGCTACCATTTTGTCATTAGTTTCACACCGTCAAAGTACTGGTGCTCGTTCGCTTAACGAAAACGACCTGAATATAATGGGTGGTAGTGAAGACGAAGATCTTATCGATAAGCCAGCTGACGATGTTCGAATTCGAGTCAGACTGTGTCTACGGTCTAGTCAAACTACGTGTGGTGATTACACAGAAGCTGAAAGTAAGTTTTTCAATATAAAAATAATTCATTATTTCAGAATAATGATACTAATATTTTATATTATAAAATGTAATACACTGGTTATTTATTATATTAAATATTTATTTTTAGTTGGTGCGAATTTTGTTAAAGAACAACAAGCTATTGGTACTTCTACCCTAATTGCTCTAGTCATATCATGTGCTGTTTTTATCTTATTTGTGGCTTTATTATTCGTGTTTTGTCGTTGCAAACGTAAAACTGCAAAAAAAACCACAAGCAAAGAATATGAAATGGATTCTTCAACGTAAGTTCTTCAAACTATTTAGTTTCCCTACTTTTGTAATTACACTACTTGCTTTTTGTATCAAATATATTGTATATTTAATAGTTATTTTACTAAAATCTCTGAAGTATAAAATTAAGATACTCTTTTATTTTTACTGAAATGCGTTGATTAAAATTCTGAGGAATTATACATTAAAAATAAAAATAATTATCTTATTGAGTTTGATATTCCTATTATCTTATTATTCCTTCATTTTTTTTTTCTTTTGAATTTTTCAAGATGTATGAAATACATAATAATATAAATGTATTTTTAATTACTTAATTGTGTTGTATTTATATATAATCTACTGTTTATTCAAATTATTCTACATAAATAGTTACAAATTAAATGTTAAGTTTACATATAAAATAGTTTTTAATTTTAACATTTAATAAATGTCTATTTTTCTACTTGCACTCATGTAGTAATTTCAAATGAGTCTTATGTTAATCTTTAATGAACTATTAATTGTAGTATTTACCCTAACAATTTAATTTGTTAAATCTTCTTTGTAAAACCACTTTTATTCATATTTTACATTATTCTTTCTATGATTACACGCTACATTTGGCGTTTTTGTAAATTGGTGAGTATTATAAATTTTGGGCCTTGCCGTACACACTTAGGTTAGATAACACTAGACCATTTGGTATTTTTAGATGTAGTGTTAATAGTGTTTGCAATTTAATTGAAATCTGCCATTGTAGAAAAATTATTGATCGTTTTTTCTTTTTAAATAATATACATTTTTTTTTTTCAGCGTTCACCCTAGTATTATTCATGGACCCCCACCCTATACCGAACCTGGTCTTGACAACAAAGCCCTTCAGCAGTCCGTAGATCTAGTTCACGATGTTACTAAGAATGCTGTGTATGGATCTCAAAATGAGTATAACACATACCACACTAGCAACGGATTGCGTCCAAATGGTGAATGTAAGCTTTAATAAATAAAGACTAAATGAAATTTTATCAAATTTTGTAAAATAGCAATGAATGAACTGAAATATTCCTGTTACAATTTTATAGATACTGATGAGTGATGACATTGTCTATAACGTATTTTTATTTCAGGGGTTAATGTTGGATACGTAGAAAACAGTTATTCCAATTCAAACAATGGTGGCTCAGTTAACTCTCAAGATTCTCTATGGCAACTAAAAATGGGTGGTAATGGTAGCACTGGTGGTACACACATATCTCGTGATGATCATTTACACATGTCTGAGCGCATGAACCACTATGGTAATTAAATATTATTACTTAACAATATATACATTTTAAAATCTGGAAATATACCATTTAAATGTATACAAGTGCAAATTATATAACAATACACAAATATGATTACTATAGTTTTATGAAATTATGTATTTAATACTTATGTAATAATTGGTTTAATTCTACAGGAGGTTACGATCCATTGACTCATGGCGGCTACGGAAATATGGATGATTATGCACACTATCCGCAACTGACTTCAGCTAGCCCAGATTACAGCACTCATAGTCATGCACCTTCTAGGCAAGACTACATTCATAGTGGTCATTTACAACCAGCCGACAAGAGTCGCAGGCGTGATCTCCACCTTGGTATGTACCATTACCATCTACCACTCCCTGTATGTGTTAATTTTTACCTATTTATATTAATCTTAATTTCAGAATCTCCATATGGTGATGTTAGTGGTTTGCCTGACCCTTACCTGGAACAGCTCATTGACAACGAGGAACACATAAAACCTCAACCACATTTGTCCATGTCATATGATGAAAGTCTTGAGTCTGGATATTCTACACCTAATTCACGGACACGACGTATAATCCGAGAAATTATTGTTTAAATGCGGTGTGTTGCCCTATGTGTATAGTGTTTTAATTTTGACGTTATTCTTGTACATAAACATGAGTCGTTGTGTTGTTAAGGTGTCATCAGATCTCAAAATTTTGTTTGTGCTCAACATCCATCTTTAGATCATATAAAATTTAGTTATATCCCATTTCTACCACACTGCCTTTGTGTTCTATATATATGCATCTGTGTAAATAAACAATTTTATTTATTATCTTGACGATAGTGTTGAGATATTCCATTTCATTGAGATTGGCCTAAACTTATTATATAAATGCACTTATTAATATAAAATCATCATTATAATGAACTGTCTTATATTACCATTTGTATAGTTGTTATGAACATTTTCAAATGTATAGAGTGTATATTACTCAGCTGCAATGTGTATTAATTTTCTGTATTATTATAACCATAATTTTTATTACTTTATTACGTTTTGTTGCGCTGTCACTTTGTGTAACTGACAATATGATTGTCTTTTACCTATACAATAAAGGAACACAAAACGTCTCATTGTAATCATATTTTCCATTCAACACAAGTAATAAATATGTGCGAGAGATCTTATGAATTAAGTTTTTTTAAATATCATTATAAAATTGTATCGGGGTTGTTTCATAATATGACATTAAACCTGCTACAGTATTAAATTAAAAGCACTTTAATTGACATGTTCCTCATTTTTTCTTCCTTTAAAAGATCAATTTTCTATATTTTTTATTTTTATGTTTTGTATTTTGGTCAATTTATAGACCCAAGACTGTTCGGTATTTTACTTAATTTCTTGACCTCTCGTGTATACTCTGAATGTATTGTAACAAAAGGTTGTTACAGTTATATATTTTACAATTTATACATAATACTTAGTTCCTATTTTCAACAAGGTTAACATAGTATAAAAAAATTGTATTTGAGTGTATATTGATAGGTCAAGAAGGTGTTGAACATAATTATTAATGTCGGAACAAATTAGGTATGTGCCATTATAAATTAATGTGCTTATTATAACCATGTAAATATTATTTTATTTTGTTCATACTGTCATAATATTTACTCAAGTATATTTATTTTAATAGATCAGTTAAGTATTTTTTATGATGTGTATTAAAATTATTATGATTGGACTGCTATAAGTATGAGTTTCTCAAGTTTTTTTTTTTTTTTGTAAATTTTGTTTTTATTTTGTATGTATATTTTAGTTGATAAAAAAAGGAAATTTAATTGTATATTATAAATTTAAGTACTATAAATATTACAATACTGTTTTAGGCTTATAGAACCTATTCTTTATATTTATTTTTGTGAAAAAAAAAATTATATATGTATGTGAACAAATGAACAATTTTAAATAAAGTTTTTTAAACTATTTAAAATTTAAAATTGTCTGCTTTGAATGTCACATTGGTCCATTACAGTTTCATATTATATTATGTACTATTTAAGTATACATTTTCCAGAATATTATTTTTTTTTAATTATGATGATTGTTAATTTTTATCTTTTCTTGATATATTGATTTTGCTGTTAGTCATTACTCTTCATTGTGCAATGCGTGAAACATAATATATACATCGAAAATTAAATAAAAAAATATATATTATTTACTCCACATTGTTGATTAATTCATTTTAACTCTTCTCCTTGATGGTTTAATTGTGTAAAATAATAATTTTATTTTTAATATTAGAAAAATTTTTTATTTTATTTTAAAGGTTCCTTTTATGTACTACACATTTCTTCTAAAACGCTTAGTGTTGAGTTCAGTGGATTTATTACTTAGCAATTTAACTTATATTAACGTAAAATGCTACTGTTCAAAGTACAATTTTCAAACTATATATACCCTTAAAATTTACAAGTGTTTTGTATAAAATAAAAATCAATGATCAGCCTTATTTTTCTGACAAAACAAAAAGTACTAGTAACAAAAATAAATGTATAAATATTTGAATAGGAAAATTAACTAAAAATGTTTATTTAATAGTTATCAAACAAAATTAATTGTTACACATCGAAGGTTAAAATATTGGTACTTACTACTTAATATGTATAACACTTTGTTCCAGTTGAGAACAAAAGTTTACTGAATAAATAAAAATGAATACTATATAATGAACCACAGATAGAATATATATTACAAATAGGAATTTCTTCAATTGTATGAAAATATTAAAAATGAAATGCAAGCAACATGGTATAGTAGAGTGATTAATAATTGATTGATTGATATGACTAGATTGGTGCAAAATAATAATTCATATGTGTTATTAATTTTAATCCTTATAAGGCTGATCTCTGGGACAAAGTATAGGTTTCACAATGATAATACATAAGGTACAAATAAATAATACTGTACACATATTATAGAAAATATATACAAAAATAATTAATACTTTTAAAATATATGCCTGACGAATCAGTGACGATACCTTTTTGGGCAATAAGAATGCTTTGATTTCCTTAAAAGGCAACTTTACTGGAAGGAAATTGAATATATATGATATTTGGGCGTGTCAAAAATTAAACATTTTCAATATTTTTCAAAAACGTTAGGAAAAACCATAAAAAATTACGGAAACCCGGAATTTTTATGCAAAACCATTTTTTTGACTAAGTATATATTTTTTTTAAAATACTCTAACTCAAAAATTAAAAACCGCAAATACTTAAAATTTTCACCAACTATTTATATTAGCATTTTCTATACATAGTTAGGTTTCAAAGTGTCATGACTTCTTTTGACTTATTTATAGACAATTATCAATTGAAATTATCGATTTTTCTAAATATTTGTTTTTGAAATATTGATAAAAAAAATTTGGCAATCCAAAAAATCTTGAAAATTTAATATAATTTAATTATAAGTTGTACTTATTGCTTTGAATAAAAATCGAAAATTGTATACCACAAATTTTTTTATTTGTCCCTAAAATTCAAATTTTTATGAAATATATAAAAATTGCCATAATTTGTATGTTATTTTGTAGTTGAAAATTCATAAGATTTTTGGTATTTAAACTTAAGGTTCAAAATTTTAACGCAATATTATGCATAAGTTTTTCCTCAAATAACATTAAAAAAAAATTAACGGACTAATAAAAAAAATTTTTATTAACATCTGAAATTTAAATTTCTACAAAAATGCATAAAATAACGATTTATCCTCAAACGATTTTAAATATTTATTATTATTCAAAAAGTATAAACTGTAGAAACTATATTATATATTATTTAGATTGGCATTTTCTAGAAATAAATTTCTTTCCATAATACTTGCTGATTTTTAAGCAATTTATAGGCGATTAAACTTATTTTACCAAAGATAATAAAAGTACCTATATTTGTATTCAAATTTTAACTGTAGATTTTAAATAATCTGCGGGAAATATTAATTGCTCAATAACTATGATCAAAAAAGATATTTTTTTAAACAAAGTTCTTAGCCTCTTGGGTGTTCAAAGTATTATTATAAAAGCCAACAAATATTGCGCGGCGTTTTATATAGTCGATTCAGGTACATGAATGTCGTAGGATCTTATTTTCGGTATTCTGCTAAACGTTTGACTATTACGGCGGAATATTACTTATAGTTTATTTATAAACTATAATAAAAATTAAAAATTATTAAAATGGCCTTATATATTAGATATATTAGATATCATTTTAGTGACTATGATATACTATTATATTATGTCATGGGCAATTAAATAAATAACGACAGCGGCAGTCACACTTTTTGGGAAGGTATATAAAAAACAAAACATCAATCCACTTGGCCCGCAACCTTCAGAGGGCCCGTCCTAGCTCTATTAAATACGTAAACTTTTGTACTCAAAAAGTGTGAGTGTTCTTGTCAATTTTATCAAGTAAAATGTGTTTTACTTATTTCAATGCACCTAAATTCACTTAGTTATATAATTATATACATATATATATATATATATTTGTTCTGCCAATGTTCATCTCTTCGTTTATGAAGAACTAAGCATATTTACATCTTTGCGAAGTGCAAGGTAAGAGATTTCAATTATAAATATTAAATACCTAATAAAGTGTGTGTTTATATATAATACAGGTGCAAACTCCATGTATGACATAAATAATATATATATATATATATATATATATATATATATTAGTTTACGTGATATAAAAATATAATTAATATATAATAAAATAATGGAATCCAGTATATAAACATAATAAGAGCATATCCCGTTTAGCTTATATTTAGTTCATTACATAATTATAATAACATTAGGTATAATGTATTTTTAGTGAGAAAAGAATAAACATTTTTTTTTTAATAAATCATTTTTAAGTGTTTGATTCCATTTTGCCCCTTCCTGATAAATGTTTTACGGGCGCCTATGTATATGATATACAGACATTCAGTGGGCGTAGGTAAATTAAGTCCAAACGAGTTTATCTTTTTTCAAAATATGTAAACTGAGGCCTTCATGTACAATTTAAAGAGGTAAACTGAGTAACTGAGTCTTTCGTATAACAGTTAAAGCGGAAAATTGAACCCGTCTAAAATATTTAATGTGGTAAGTTAATGATATATAATAGGTAATATAAATAATGTCATGATAATGTAAAATATAATAACAGACAAATATTAAATAGATAAATATTTTAATGTACAAGCTTAATTAAGACAAATCAATTAATTATATTATTTTTGTACTTCATCACTTGTTCTCTTAATATATTCTCTTTTTCAATGTTTTTTTTTTTTAGTTTTTACTCATGTCTTTGCTTCTTATTTGAATAATGTATGTATTTGATTGAATTTCTTTGAGAATATCAATAAAAATATAAATATTTGGATGTACGGTATAAAGTAAACTATTTAGTTTTGCGTGAAATAATTTACAGCTATTTGTTGTATCTATGTTGATTTGATCTATCTAAAAAAACGCGTTCCGTCTGAAACTGCACAATATCGATCACTCTGCATGTGATATCTGATTACTGATAAATGTAAGTTTAATATACATACTACGTAGTATACGTATAAATAATTATATTAATATAATTCAGTGTGTTAAATAAAAAAACAGCATTTCATTATAATTCAATACGGTAATGCTTAAATTTTCATACGATGAGGGACAAAATTTATCAATTTCATTTTTACACAAGGGACTCAATTTACATTTTAGATTCTGAACGGAGTGATGGAATCTTTTGATTTTACAATAATGTGTGTTTTCTTTTTTTGTTTTTTTTAATTTTATTTTTTTTTTTTTTTGTGTCTGACGACACCTTTTTTTTAAGTAAAAATGCTTCGATTTGCTTATATAGCAACTTTTATGAAAGGAAAATGAATGTAGATGGTACTTGGGTGCGTCAAAAATCCAACTTTTTCCATTACTTTTTAAAAAAATCGAAAAAAACGAGAAATTTTACGCAAAATCAAGTTTTTTTTTTTTAAAATGCTTTAATTCAAAAACGATGAACCCCAACAACTTGAAAATTTTACCAAATCTTTATATTGGCGTTCTCTATACATGGTTAAGTTTTCAAAGAATTTTGACATATTTTGACTTATTTATAGACAATTTAAATTTTCGAATTTTGTAAATTTTTTTTTTTTTTAACATCTATAAAATTTAATTGGCTGACCAAAAACTCTTGAAAATTTAATACAAGGTTTATAATAAGTTAAACTTATCGTCACTAAAAAATATCGGAGATCGTTTCACTCGATTTTTTTAATAAGCCCATAAAGCTCAAATTTGTATAAAATGTGTCAAAATCACGATAATTTGCAAGTTATTTTGTAGATAAATATTTATAAAATTTATTCTGTTCATACTTAAGGTTCAAAATTTAAACACTAGATAAGCTACTCTTCAAAAATCTTTAAAAAAATTTCTACCGGACCCAGAGGAAAAAATTTTATGACTGTTTGAAATTTATA
>JAIPRK010001359.1:0-72494 GCA_025469195.1 Chaitophorus viminalis | reverse complement strand
TTAGCTACACAATTTTTTTTACGACAATATCGATTAAAAATCGGAAATCAGTAAATCACAGTACTATTAGGTTAGGTATAATAATAATATAAATTTACCTCTTTTTTTCTCTTACTTCGTTACTCATAGAATGAATCGACATCAGATGTCGCCCAATGGATCCAGTTGTACCTCCATTGCAAACAAACTCATTATTCTCATTCTCATCACACAAAAGACAGTATGCAACATTCCCTTTCTTTTTTGTATATTGCCAAACCCAACTTGATTTTTTATTGTCCATTATAATAAGTTATTTTTTAACTATCTCAATTTTCGATGAAGTTAAAAAATATATGAGACTCCGATATATGATTACGGTTGAATAGGATAATACTGAATAAGAAATAGAAATAGAAAATTTCGTGCACATACAAAAAAATATTATGCGGTACAATGAGAGATAACTTAAAAAATGTTGGGTTTTGGTAGGTTTATAAATAAATGAGTACCATTATGTATTATGCACTAGGTATCGACCATTGACTAAATATGCGATAATACATAATATCTATTTAATCCACCTATAGTTAATAGTTATTATTAAAACCGATAAAAATGTAAAAATAAGACGAATCACGGAGCACGTGAATATAAATCACGGAATTCACGTATTTTGTAAATTCACGTGAATGTCATCACGAAATTCACGTGTCACGTGAAATACGTGTTTGTTCAAAATATATATCCGTGCATCCGTGTCACGGATACACGGGTGCAAAAAAACACGTGTTCCATTGATACCTCTAATATATTATTATGCCCTAGGTCAGGTTGCAATTAGGTAGCACCGGGTTTCCACACTTTACTGACAATATAGGTTATACCCAAATACGGTTCAATAAAAATCCTTTATCGTACAGAAATTCGTTTCATATTATTTTCATTGTAATAGTATTCAACTGATGATTGATGAACCATATATTCTTACGTAGGAAGGCTTTTGACATCCCATTTACCTCTTAAATCGATCTACTCATTCAATATTCAAATACAGAAATTTCTTGCGAGAAGATTGTTCTGATTGATAGTGAATATGAAATTAAAAAAAAAAAAACCTATTGGCTTTCGAGAAAGGAAAAATTCTTATAAAATTGTTACGATACAAATAATTTTAAAACAATATCTTTTGTGCAGTATCGGAGTACCTCAATAATAGCATTTTTTCTTTCAAAATCACATAGATTGACTGTAAAAATCAGTGCTGTTAATATAATATAATGTAATAATGTAATAGATACTCTCTTTGAAATTACACACTGCTATATACGTTGGAGTTTAAAGAAGTTCAAGATCATTTTTCCTTATTACCATATTTGTTTGAGATATATTTCATTTAATATTTGCCACTTAAACCTAATACTTGTATATAATCGTAATAATTTTTAGCAATACACTTAATATTAATTGTTATCATATTTTCTTACGAATTGTCAATTTTGAAATTCAAAATCCCACATGCTCAAGTACGCAGCATTTCTTATTATATTTTATCACTTGGCTAATTGAAAAATGTAATTTGCCTATCAAAAATTAACTTAACATAACCATTAATTAAACTAATACTTTATATTATTTACGTTAATCAATATAAATAAAACTCATTTTTCAATTTTGCTTGGATATTATGTATAATATTGTGAATCATTATGCAAAATAATACCAAAATTACAATCATAATTAAATAATATTAAATATTATTTATTTTGTATTTTCTATCATATGTCAATTAACTTCGTATTTAATGTTATTAATTGTATTACCTAATTAATATAAATTACATAAAAGTGATATAGGTACAATAATTTAGTATACAAATACGATAGTAAAATAATTGTTATATATAATATATTATATTGCATTGATTTTAAACATTTGAATTCAAAAAAAGAAAGAAAAATTATGATATTATCAAACTATTTTTTAATTACAACATATTATGTAGGTAATTTAAGTTAATTTAATCAAATTAATTTTTTTTTGAAATTGTTATTCAGCTTAACGATTAATTGCAAATAATATAACATGAGTACTTTTCGTATTTGATATTTGTGATAATTTTATTATGAAAAATATCTATATTTCTATAAATATATAATTGTTTGTTTTCAACAACATTATGATTGATTGAGATAAATTAAGCTTAGAGCTATTCCATGAATACAATTTAAAAACAAAATAATTATGAATACATATTTTACCTAGTATTAAGATATGTTAAAAAAACAAAAACCCGACATTACAAAATGTTATTTTGTTTATTACTTTGTAGCAGAATGAATTGCATAATATACTTAAACAGAAATATTTATGTAAAAAAAAGAAAAAAATCAAATTTATTGTTTAAAATAGTTGCTATGTTATAATTTATCATTTTGTCGATATATTAAATAAGAAATTAATGTACATTTAAATATAATTTTTTTCAATATAAAATTTAATAAACATTTATATAGTACAACGATGTCATGATTTAACAATTCAACAAAACTTTCTGCGTAAAGTCGAGAGAATAAAATATCTGCAGACTTATATATACGACATTCTCGAGGGAATACAAAAAAAAAAAAAAATCTACAATAAAGTATAATTTGTTGAAAAATAAAATAAAAATCAATATCAAAAATGATTCGATGAGATAGCAAATTCATGGAGGTTTGACGGCGATTTCGTTGGTACATCACAATCAAATGACCATAAGTAGCTCATTAAAGAACGGTGAACAGTATTAATTAACCGGTCTGTTAATCATACGTTTATGCACGCATAAGTGTGTGTGTGTGTATGTGCCTTTGTATATAGTTCGTGACTGGCATGCATCGTTAAAATGTTAGCATTGTGTTTTTTGCACTACTATTATCGTTTTTGATCCAAAATGACTCTTGACACACACACACACACACACACACACACACACACACATAAATACACATACACATAGAAACTTCTTTGCACATAGATAAATATACATAATACAAATTATGCACACATGAATTTTTGTTATTGTATTTATATCTTTATGCATATTATACAGTTGAAACTACATACATACTTGTATATTTAACAAACTTGATGGTTCTTCGAAAAAAAATTTAAGAAATAATATGAATTACGTATATTAGAGTTATAATTGTATTATGTTATAGAAATTAACGTTTTAACAACGAAATGTACACAAATAATATGTTAGATGTAAATTATTGTGCCTATTTCATTGTACTCATTAATTTGTTCTGCCTGACATTATTATAATGAAATAAGTCTAAAATGTATTGTTGAACTAATTTAAAATCGATTCGTTCAATAAAAACTTTTTTTAATTGATGACTTTATTGTTCCATACAAATGTTCGTTGTACCAAGAATTTCGTTGAATATAATTTAGAGTGTATAATGTTATGTATAACTTGTCATTTTTAATCGAACCACAGTCATCGTAAAATATAAGTTCTATACGAATAGCTTAGTAGACGACTGGTTTTCCTGACCCTGTCCCTCCGTATCCGCAGAGTAAACCGATGGGCCCTTCAGAGCTTCACGTCGAAATTGTTGTCACTTTTTCCAGCTCGTTACAGCACGCGTGACCCACGTATACCGATGAGTTAAAATGATAGCCTCATCGTCGTTAATCGAATTAAACCTTTTAAGTTTTTTTTTTCTGTTTTTCGTGGGGAGGGTGCAACGATAATAATCGAAATATTATAATACGATAATCTTTTTACACGTGGTTCCGTGCCATCTGCCACCACCGAAGCCACCACACCGCAGTCCACCGCGGGAGTGACGATATCCAGATATTCGTAATAACTTTGTTCTCAAGTGCCATTCAATACGCATATGCAGTGCTCGTCGTATTATCTGCTACGCACCCGCTCCGTAGCCACCACGGCTACACTACAATGTGACATTTTGTTCTGAACACCCGCCGTTGCAACAGCCATAGCAACTAACCCGTTCGCTGTAACATAGTGGCGACATTTGCCCCCTCTGTGTATACATAGATAATATGAGCCACTCGACGCCATCGCGATCGCGGTCATCAACGCATGTTGTATTCATTTTATGTTCCGAAACATTTTTCATTTCATTTTTTTTTTTCAACTCAAGGGCTCTACTGTATACGCCACACAAGTGTCGTAATCCCATGCTACCGAAATCGCATTATTATTTCTATTATTCATATACGATACATTATAATATTCGGTTCGTGTTTGCCGAACTGTGTAATCGCTCTCGCGAGTGCGTGCGCGGTGTGTACGCGTATATACTTTCTTGTGTACCGAGTGCGGATACACAATATGAATCGACGTAGGTATACACATTATGCACGTCGGATAGGGTTGCAGTGTGGTTATCAGATAATTAATGCAGTTATCCGGAAGATTTATCCAACGGTACGGCAGCGCGGGCGCTCGCCAGGGTTTCAAAAACGGTATATTTTATTCCCGCGCTACGGGTTATGGTGCAGGCAAAATTTTTCGACGTCACACCTAGTAGTAGCTAGTTGTAGTAGTGATATTATGCGATGTGATAGACAATAATTTATAAGACTCGCGTGAATGGCGGATAATATGCATCGTATCGCAGCGGTTGCAGAACGCACGACACCCATAGTACATTTTTGTCATACTATTAATATAACTGTTATATAAGAAACATTTTGCTGTTTCCGAGACGGTTGGAAATATAACAGCGTTTAAAATATTTAACAGTAAGTTTATGTGGTAAAGGTAATAACATGTTTTCATTACCATGTCGTATAATTTAAAATATCTAGTACCTATAATAATACTTATGAAGAGCGCAGCGTAGTCATATTAAAATGAGTGCTTTCCAACGAATTAAAAATACAAAGATAAGTAAACAGTTATTTAATGATTTTCTATTTAATTGTTATCTATTAATTATTGCCAGTGGCATACTTTTTTTTTGGCTAATGTTAACTTAATAAAAATAAAGTTATTTTATATTCAATCTTAGTGATATTATTTAAAACTAGACAAATTGTATGGAAATTAAAAATGTTTTAGTTTAATTTCATATATCCACTATTTAAGAATGGCGAGTATTTATTTTACTTATTTTTCACATGGATAGTTTAACACAATAATAATTGTTATAATACTTTAATGTGGAGTATTATACGTATTATAGAATATAGAAACAATGTTTTAAAGAATATAAACAAAACAAAATATATTATATAATTCTTTTATAATTCTATCTTACATAAATAACTTCATAACTTATGGCTATTATATTTAGGTACTTAAGGTAGCTTATTATTATAGAAAACTATAAGCTTCTTTTATAATTGTAAATTCGTGTTATTTAATTTTTTAAATCCCAGTGAATTTATTCCGTGCGTTGATATTAATAACATTTTCAACTATCTTTAAAATAAAAACAATAATAATAGAAGTTTCTTCTTTGGTTTTAATATGTATTGAGTATTTAATCCTTAACTTAACTAATAGTAGTAGGTAGATTATAAAATAAATACAATAATGTAATACCTATCACGTGAAAAGTATTTATTTTATGAAATAAATCTATATTAAATCTTGTATAAATTATTTAAACAATTGTTCACGCACTTTTTATTTAAATATTTAATCGTGGAGACTAGTTCCGTTAATAATTATTGATTATTATCATCATCTAAATTCTAAGTACTTTTGAGGCTTATCGATCTTGAACAAAATTGGTTCATTGGTGATTTGTTATAAAACACGTTATCACGAAAACATGCTATCACCAAATATTACCTGTAAAAAACCATGCGTGCGATTGTCGTCAGACACATCAGTCTCTTTTTCATCTCTAAAGCAGTATGATCATACGTCTTTATAGATGACAAAAGACCTATTATATTTTATGTATGTAGACTCGGATCTCAACCAAACACTGATAATGTGTCTAAGCAACATTCAGTTATCGAACTATATAGTCAACTACTATGTTTCAGATATGGCTCAGTTACATTTTCGCAAGAGAAAAACAGAAATAAAACTTTAATAAGCGTTTTTAGTTTTAATCCGTTGTGTTTATTTTTGTATTCCAACAGCGCACAATTAGATTGGTAAATTTTATCAAAAGAATGATTAAAGATATTGCTGTGACGCTCAATAAAATAATATTATTATCTCAGTCCAGATTTTAAAACTATAAACTATAAAAGATAATAAGTATATGTCAGCATAATATCGTATAACTTCCATATCATTTTTGTATAGATTTGATACCTGATGTAAGATAGCTGGGGTCGGCCTATGATTTCTCTTATCCTAATGGCAAATATAAGGCAGTATACCATACATTGATGTAAGTAAGGCAAGGCAATAATATAGCTTACGTGACGATGAATACTTTTCGGTTTCATTGATGTCCGGTTTCTATTATTCAATCAATATAAAAAAATAAAATATAAAAGTAATAAACACAATATTATGTTTTACATAAGTTCTTTTATCAGGCAAAATATTACTGCCACTAGATTATGTTTTATAGACCGTAAAGTTGTGCAGTAAATAATTGAAATACAGAAAATTAATTTACATTTTCCCATTCGACATAACCGTCATGCATAATGCGTATATTATAAACACACATCCATTACGGACGTCAGACAATGCACGAAATTAACAACGCATTACTGTTTGCACAAAATATTATCATTCCATTTTAAGTACAAGATATTATAGAAATGCTTACATGGTCGTCAAAGATCGTAATTATTAATGTCCAATCATCTGACAGGTCGTATATGAGAGACACTTAAATTTATAAATCTCGGCACCACGGTCGTCGGCCACGGCGCGGCGCAGAGCAGCTAAGTTATACATATATCACTTACGTTGTCGAGCATTAATATAATCGAAGTAAATTAATCAAGATTTAAACAATAATTGCGATGTCTTATGATATAAAATAAACGATTTTCGTATCTTCACGTTAGGGCTTGATATTAATTTTAAATAGCAATTTCCGAGATATATTCTCGTAATAAGTACCTAATAGTATAGTAATAGTAGTATGGTTCTTTGAACACTGTCTTTAATTGTCTTTCGTAAACGATGTCATCTATTTGTTGGATGCTTCACAACCATGTAGAACATCGCGAGTCTGCATCTCATACAATAAATTCATAATTAATTAATCCAATAAAATGCCTACCCTGATGATTCCGCATTGGCGGGTTTTCAAAATTATACGCACCTATAGCAAAATCTATATCTATTAAGTATCCTACTGTTTTTTATCAAGAAAGCCAAGTAAGAAATTATGAATGCAGTAGAAATGTATATATATATATATATATATATACAGTGGAACCTCGATAACTCGAATCGGTAGGGTGTTAAAAAAAAATTCGAGTTATCGAAAATTCGACTTGCGGAAAACCTTGATATCTCGAATCAGCAAAAAAATTCGATTCATCGAAAATATTTTTTCATTTGAAAACATAATACTTCATTTTATTATTTTGTCTTTATCCTTCGATATAGTCGATAAATACCGAATTCACTCGCGACTTCTTTTTTGCGTTTCAATCCTTTTTTTACTTCGTTAATAATTTTTATTTTATCACCGATAGTTAGAGACTTTAAACAACGTTTTTCCATCTTGACTTCACAAAATCGTATATATTAATCGTATATATTAATGTATTTTCATGAAACCCAAAACTCAAGTGCATGTATATTATAAGTAGGATTAAACTTGTTTTATATACTTATACAAACCGTCCATTGGTAAAGTACACATGTATATATTTTTTGTCTTATAAGTGTTAACCTTTCGTTGCTAAAAATGTACAAAATACCTTCTATAAGATAAGAAGAAATATTTTATAGAATTTTCGAGTTTGAATAATATTTCTTCTATTTTAATACAATCCATTTACGAAGCCGTATTTTAATAATGTAACTTAAAAATCCAATTGAGTTGGTAAAATATCTTTGAAGTATAAATAAATACACAACTAGGTATATTTATTCATCCATATAGTAGAAAATAAAACACACAATAAGTAAAATTTATTTTTCACTTTGTATGTATCTAGTTATTAAAACATTATATTAAAACCAAAAACATTTGGTTTAGAATTTATTTAAACTTCATTAACTGTTTTATTTCACCTAATATAATGATAATTATACAGACTATTTTCTAAAATTAAATCATTATTTGTACATTAAAATTATACAATAAAGTACTTATTTTTATTTTTATTTTTTTGAAGTTTCCAACTAGTCAACACTTTAAAAATGTTTAGGTTAAATATGCTTCCATCTTTTTTATTTTTGTATAACAACTTAGCGTTTATAATGTAACATACTGTACAACAAATATTATGAATTAAATTAGGAATTTATAATGGAATTAATGATCAGGGAGAATAAAAGCTATAGAAAGGTGGAGATTTATATTAGGGAATAATAGCCTTGAAAAGATATTTTAAAAAGATCTCCATGAAAAAGGAAAAGGAATTTTAGGCTTACAAATTAAAAAAATATATATTCCTATATTAACTCGTTATTATTCATTATATACTGATGTTTGAAAAAGTTTTCTCGCTATTATAACGTAAAAAATTCAAATGTTGGACTAGAAGTTTATTTTCCGGCTACAGATGTATAAAATATTAATAAGTGCAGAGGCTGGAAATGTAAAAAAATAATCATGTACTTATAAAATTTTAACTACAAAAAATATTACATTCTGTTTAATGCGAATTATTAAATACACAGATATCTGCTGTATAAATAAATATTCTGTATCGGAATTTTAAATTTAAAATAACGGTTCTGAAATAAGAAAACAGTATCACATCTGAAGTTGAAAGTATTTAAAGTGAACCTATGCATTAAAAGTTGGAAAATATGCACCGAAAATCAAACATTTCAAAGTAATAATACAATAACTATGGGTATATAGTGAACGTAGTGCCACATAACGTATTTGAAAAATTTATTTTAGATGAAACGAAAAATATTATGTAAATGCATAAACACCCTACTATCACTATTTTTGTTAATGTATTTATTGTTCAACTATCTTTCGAACGTATCAGAATATTGTAATAAATACTAGAAAATATTATGTGAAAATAGTAAATAAAAAGTAAATTTTAATATGTACATTTTTTTCTGCATCAACCAACTGACAATAAACATAATAGATATTTTAGCAACCAGAATAGAGTAAGATTTCTTGATGATTCTACAACATCGTGTGAAATATTTAATTTTTAAATAGAACGTTATATCCCTTTGACGCTTATCTTTTTATAGATTTTGATTTGTTTTTAAATCAATTCAAAGCAGAGTCTACAGTATGTATATGTTTTATTGCTCATTTTCAATGATTTTCTTGAAAAATAATGAGAATTTAACAGTTTCTACAATTCTACATATATTAGAATTCAATTCTCAATAGATTCCATGCTATATGGTACTTGAAACTTTTAGAATAGGTCTATAGATGTGAATTGTGTTTTTCGAGATAGAAAAAGTATTTGTGCTCGGTATGATTTAACCAATTTTCTTACAGTACCGTTTCGCTCAAAGTGTATAATAATCAGTCGTGGATCAAATAAACGTAAATAAAGGCCCATTCACATTTGAATTGGTAAACATTACATTAGGTACAATAATATGCACTTCTACTATTCAATTTAGTTGCGCATAATAAAATATAATAATTATTCATTTCATTAGAAAAGTTAAAACGAAGCGGTAGCAGCGCCCAAGATCAAATCGATTTCCACCCCCTCGGTTTGAGTGCTGACCATGATGTGATGATTAAAAATTTTAAATTATGTTTTAAGCTTTTAAAAACCCGCATAATATAGGTACGTATTCATTATATCGCAGTAGGTTTATACTATACCAACATGTAATACTACTTACGCGGATTGGAATTGTATATTCGATCCCGTGCATTCATTCCGAGATGATTTGAAAACGTGATTTCAACGTCTCATCTCCGCAGAGCACTCAATTATATTCGCTATATAGGATTACGCGGATAAAAGATTCGATGCGGCGGCGGCGACTTTCTTTTTACAATAATAATATGCTCCGGCGAAAGAAAATAAAGAATCTTTTCCCGGCACGGCAACGGCAGTGGTGGTAGGTCTACTATTGTACGCCTTATGTATGTTACGTATACGAATGCATACAGCAGCCGATCTCGGTATTTTCCTCGTACGTTTCACATTTTCGTCGTATATTGCGTACCACGCGCGTTTCCTTTCAATTATATGTATGACCGTCAATGGCAGCGGGCGCGCTCGCGCTGCACCTCAAAGTTCGAGCTTTAGCAGCAGCAGCAGTAGTAGCATCAGCAACAGTAGTAATACGTCGTTGAAAAGTAATAATAATAATAATAATAATAATAATAATAATAATAATAATAATAATAATAATAAAAGAGGAAAAATGCTATATAGGTACGAGACTTAAATTACTTTGTACTAGAGGGGAAAAAAAATATATACTTTACAGCTCCGAGTCCGGAATTGAATTCATTGTGACTCTTTTGCACGCACGCGCTAACACACGTGCGTGTATGAATATATACATTTTGTGTATGTGGCGGGCCTAGACGGTTGGAAATATCGAAAATGACGTGTGTGTGTGTGTGTGTGTGTGAGCGCGCTCGCGTATGCTTCAGAGGTAAAAATTGCATTCCAACCTAACCGTGTGCGGAGTGCCAGCAGCTGCGATTGACAATTTAAACTGTAGTGCGGCGGGCGTAGGACGTATTATCGCGACCACCCCTCCGGCTACGCGCCAGCCAGTCATCCCCCGGCTGCGTTGTAAGCTTCGCAGCTTTATCTACCTGTATATCGAGAGGGACGGAGGGCACGCGCGGGATCTATAAGACATATTTTCACTATTTCTCGTCGTTTTTTCTCCATTTTTCCGTTCCCCCTCCTCGCCATTTTTCTTGTATAATATTATATTCTCTCCGTATTTTTATCGCCTCCATATAGGTGTAGTGCGACGGCGGCGAAGAGAGTAGAGTAACGCTCGCACACGCCTCTCCCATAAAACGTCACTCGGGATTTGTTTTATATATCCGAACGAAAATGTCGCCTGCCCCAGAGCTCGCCGCTGCCGCCTAATCCCGCGTGTACGGGGGTAATAATATAATGATTTATAGCGCATTCATGGATATCGCTCATCATCCGATTTATCGGCTATTTGCCATCGGATTTCACATACGCCCGGATCGACTTCTAGCCTGTATGCAAATATCATACCATAGCGCAGCGCGACAAAACTGTTTGACCGCCAAAACCGCGTGCCTATATTATTGTAGGCGATGGAACGTGTTTCCGAGAACGGGGCGTTTGTTTTTTTTCCCCCTGTCAATTCAACCACCTAGGTTTACTGTGTGATTTAGTGCAGCTTCTACTATATCCTTCGGTCAACATATTTTATTTATGTTTGATAATATTTTGCAAGAAAACGAAAAAGTCAGGTGCTCCGGTCACGGTCGTCTTTCGACGAACTCGGGCACGCGCTCCGAAATCGTACCGAAACTTCTGAAACCGTTCAACTTCCAATGCCATTGATTCATAGTGTTTGCTGAAAAATATCTAACAACCATTTGAACGCGCATCGGATCAGACCATATCGGACAAGGTATTCACCCAGAAATATGAATGATAAACTCAAGTTTTTAAACCATTACCCGACGTAGTACAATATAGTAAGCGAGAAATGAGTATTGGAAAATAGTTTTAAAAATGAATATTTAGGTACAAATTTTTATAGAAAAATATTTAAGTCGATTAAACTATTTTGATTAATAATCAATACGTCAGTACCGCAGTTTACTTAAAATATTGGTTAGTTAGTTATTTTTTAGGATATTTTAAGATTCATTTAGGATATTATATTATATTATTTTTTAACACATTTAAGCTTAATATAAGATATTATTGGTATTCTGCATTGGTTTTTTTTTTTTATTATTTGAACCATATTATAATTATGTTATTGAAAAAATATCCATACCAAACGTGTATAATCTTAATAAAATTAGTTGTTCCAAAACATTTACTTTACCTATAGCAGCAATAAGATAATTTCATAAACCAAATTTTTACAAACTCTTGAGTTTTAGTTAAAACTATTTTTTAGTGTATTATAAATTATAATAGAATTATCTTTTATAAGGTAAATATATGATATTCTATTGATTTAACATAGATATTTTTTGGGCATTTTGGAATCATTAGAAGTGTTTCAAAATATAAAATGTATAATACTGAATATTACAGCTGCCCTTAATTCTTAGTGTAATAGTGTTTTGTTCATATGAAATGTATATATTTTCATATTTTTTCTGTTTTTTTGTACATTATAATTCTTGATTTAAAATATTAAAAAACTTGACATAGTAAATAGTAAATATGATTTTTATTAAACATGCTGAAATCTAATAAGATTAAGAAATTGGCAATTATATATGTACAATGTCATAATAATTATTATTTTGTAAAAATGACGTGATATTTCTTTTTACTTTTTACGTTTAAAAGAAACATTAACAACCTTAGGTTTTATAATTATAAATCAATTCGATAGTAAATAGTTCATACTCATTAATTTTTCTAAACTTTGAAATGTTCTTGTATTACTCTAGGAGGAAATAATTAATACGTATATTTTAATTATACCCAAAGAGAAACTCCGTAATATTTAAATTTTTAATGACGCTAAAGTTGCATGCACAATTTATACGATTTTAGAATAATTTTAATATGTATATTTTAATCGTTAAATTTCTGGAATTTTTAATAAAATACTTATGGTTCAATAAATTATTTAAAATATTCTCCCGAAATAAGATTATTTTATACCATTTGAAACATAATATACTGGTTAATAAGCGTCCGGCCGGTATTATTTTAATTTTAAATTAAAAATAACAGTTTGATGAATCTTAAGATAAATCTTTAATAATATGCATAGCTATTTGTTGAGAATTTTTACTCATAGATTCATTTTTATCATATTAATTCGACCTATTTCCTTAAGTTAACTAGCCCTTGTAAGAACCATATTTTAAGTACAATGGTTTGCTGTAATTTATTATATTAAATTTTTAAATAATAACACTGATTCGTGCCAAATAGGTGAAGCGGAATGTACAACTAATTATTAAATCTTCAAATACGTACGTCATGTTTTGGATTCTTATTAAAACTGATAAATTCTGTATCATGACAAAAATACGTACCTATTAAAAAAATTCAATGAACAGAAATAATTCTCAAGGATCATTTATTTTTTTATTACTTCATCATAATCGTGATAGTACATTCAGTTTCGATTCTATATGGCACAGTAGCTAATAAAAAAAAAAAAAAAAAAAAATAGAAAAAATATGGAATGCACATATCTCGAAAGCCTAGCTGGAACAAAATATAATACCGGTGCCTAAATAAAGGGATAAAAAGTAATAAGGAGGGAATGTGATGGTGACGGATGAAGTTAGATTGGCTCAGAACACTATAAATCTTGGTTATGCAAGACGGACCACGACCGACTATGTGTCAACTATTTGACGAGGGCAAACCATTAACAATTTTTCCGTCTCTGATCAAAATGTGTCAGTTGATAATACCGATTCATATTTACATAGTACCTATTTAATGGCCAATATATATTTACGATGAGTGTTAAAAAAATAATAATACTGTTAAATCATTTTACGTTTCTTAGATATTTCAGGGAAGGTGCAACGCATGATGCTGCTAGTTTAAAAAATAAGTGATTTAAGACCAAGAAAAACCAACTGTAATATTCCATCCATGATTTTAAATTACAAAAATATTTTACATTATTCTACTACCTAAGTATAAATTAAATATAAATTCCTCACGACTTTTTTTCCCGAAATTCTAAGAAAGAAAAAAAAAAAACTATGGCAATCGTCTCTCATCATTCATTTCAGTTCCACTCCAAATCGCTTATAATTATTAATGTAAATATAAACTACAATAAATCACTTCATTCTAAAAATAGCTACAGCTAGATCGCCAGAAATCCATTTAGTTATGGAATCGATTTTTAATTTGAAGCATGAAATCGTCTAAATTACGATCGTAATTTCGGTCATCAATAACAGCTTATCAGACTTTCCCAATAAAATTAAGGAATTTACATAATAATTCAGTAACATACTGAAAATTAAACTAAAATAGACATATTATTTAGGTAACTATGAAAAAATGATTATATGTATAATATATTTAAAGCTATAGGTTGAAAAATGAAAATTTGGTATTTTTGTATTTTTATGATTCACAGTTAAAAATCTAAAATACTCTATTTGATTATAATTATTTGTATTGAAAATACTATAAGCTATCAAATTTAACATTGTAAAATATATATTATATTTTGAAATAATTTGCATTTGAATTAAAAATAATATATTATATTGTGTTTAAAAAACAGTAGATATAGGTAAATCATTTATCATAAGTGTAATTTAAATGACTTTAAGACTTCAGGAGTATATTCTTGAGATACGACTGCGTAATATTATTATACTGATCAAATTATTAAATTGGAATTAAAATTAGGTACAACAATATAATTTATAGTGTTAATATGATGGAAGGTTCAAAGTGTAAATATTAATAATTTATAATTAATAATTAATAATTTAATTAAGTATAAATATTAATATGAATTAATATTTATAGACTTCAGGCACTTACGATTTATCATATTTAAGAATAATTGACTTTTTTAGTACCAGAAACTTTAAGAGAAAAAAAAATAATATTATACTTTGTAGTAGGTAGAACATTTATTATCATAACGATTAAAATGTATGAATGCTTAAAAGGGTACTACCGAGGGTTTTGTTAATATTTTCCAACAGATGACGCAGGGCCTACAGACAGCATTTTACAGTTGGAAATTTTGTTTCCCATACAAAAGTTTGTTCAAAATACTAATCTGAATAAAGTCTTCTTATTCTTCTCCTTTATCTTACCCCATCTAGCTACCATCTGGAGTCGGTTCCCTACCCTTGTCACCGGTCGTGACTCCACCGTCACTACCAAGTAGTTGTATATCGAGACGCATCCCCTTATCCACGCACTTGCTGCGGTTATCTGTGCCGGCAACTCTAAAACCCCCAAAATTAATAAACTTGACTAACAATAAGCAGCTATCCGTGGGCACAAAGTACTATGTGCTAAGCAAATTATTATTAAAATAAAACAACTCTAAATAATAATAGTAGGTGCCTACGAGATAAAATAATTACGATCGTTTATATAATGGTATTTAAATGAAAATATTTTCATGTTGTTAATGTTATTCATCTTGACTTGCTGATTTGCATTATCGCACATATAAATCAGATTAATAATGCTTATAACTAGAGCGCGGATATTTAAATTTTTACATATTATTATTGGCTTTATGCAGCTCTACGAGGATGAGAAATGTGGACGATTTATCCATCAAAGAGTTCGTAGGAAAAAATTTATATTGCATATTAAAGCATATTTTGGACATTAAAGAATATTTAGCCTATTTTACATATTTTAGAATATATTCTATTATTGTTTCTAAAACATCATGTATATTGTTAATTTCTCGATTTGCGATTTTTTCTAGCAACAATATTTTTTAGGAAAAAATAAATAATTTGATATAAGAATGATAAAAATAAAAAATAATTCAGTTATCTACTTGTTTGTAATCAAATTGGTAACGTTGGTCATTCTGTTCCTCTCAGTCCGTGATTGTACCCATTGAATATCGTATTTGATAACTGATAACGTGATAAGAACTGATTTTACTTTTAAATTGTTTAATATCTTACGATTTATTTTAATTCATTGTACCTAATATTCATTTTTATTTTTTAAAATGCCGAAAATTAAACATTTACATAAACAGTTGATAGATCCGTATAATAAAACAAACGATACAGTATTTACGACTGATGGAGATATAGTTTACTGTCAAGTATGTGAAAAGAATATTACTTGCAACAAAAATTCGAATTTTTTCGAAAAAAAAGTCATATTATTTACATATTTAAAAGTTTAAAACATATTTAGAGAATATTTTAGTGTTTTTTTAGAGCATATTAGCATCATATTTTAAGCTTTGAAGAACCTAAAAATCTGGGCTCTACTTATAACAATATTACGTTTCCGGTTGTAGTTCTACACGGAATATTATAACAGCCAATAATATCAACGTATTTATTCAAATTATTATTGAAAATTAAATTTATAAATCTATATTGACAAAAACTTTCATAAAGTTCAATATTTGAATGGTAAGAATTGATTTCGTAAGTTGTTACAACGGTACAACGAAATATTTTCTCCAGATCTCTTTTGAACAATTAATGATTTCTCCGAATTAACCTTCAAGATTCCATTGATAATAAATAAATATTTCATCGGAACTTCGAGAAATTTATAATATTATTATAATAATAATTATGAACATTCATATCTTTACAGTTAATATGGACATCCATAACAGTGGAAAAAACATTTATTTTAAAAACATTAAAAACACTAAATGAATATATATATATATATATATATATATACAACACTGGGTATTATTACGCCGCATTATGCTACACGATGTATAACGATACATAACAGTATACTGTGAAGCGTTAGATTTCCGAGGTAATCAACATATTAATTATTCTCGGCCGGATCAATTTGATCGCAGTGAAACGAAAATAAAAATCATACATCTCGCGAGATGATGACAATAACGACCTTTGACGGGTATGCCATTATGCGCGATACCGGCGATTCAAGGGCTGGTTCAAAAACTAGAACGGAATCGGTAATTCGCGGTTTCGGTGGAACGTTTTAGCGCTTCGCATTGTAAAGGCCGCACACGCCACTGCGCGCGTTTGATAAACGATTTCATTCGTTTCACTCGGACGCGTTGCGGGCGTGCCGAGTGCAAACACTACGGGGCTGATTAATGCACGCGGCGATATAATATTATACAATGCGAAATGGTAATTCAATCATAACACTAGACGGAATGCAAATCGACCCGGGCTAAGATGGCCGAAATATGCATTCGTAATTATTGCGCGCGAACGAAACCCGTTACGCCGTGACGCGGTTAATGTCATTAATACAGAGCTTACCCGCGTGTAGGTAGGCGTAAACAATACACGCGTACAATGCACGTCAACCCGTTGAAATCAATTTCTGTTGATGTTATCTTAGCTAGTTGCTGCAGCTGTAGCATCGGCAGCAGTACGCGCGATATAGGTACTTGTCGGCTGAAACTGCGTACCGAAAGCTGTTGCGCCCGCGTGAACAACGCGTGGGACCGCGACCCGAGCAGATAAGTTACGCAGGTTGGATATTGAACTCAAAACCGGATCCGAAATTTGTTATATAATTTGAACAGATTTGTAATCATATTCCAAAAATGTGTACACCTCCCACCACCCCAAACGGTAGAAAAACGATTTTGAAAATCGGATGCCAGCGTGACGTTGCACCAGCATCCGCTTTTTTAATTTTATCTTAGAGACTCAACGAATAAACATTTAAATAATTATAAATTTGTGCTAATGCATTTTTTTGAGATTTGTAAATTAAGTAAAAACAATGATTAATGAAATATCTTGTCAAATTCAAGCGTTAATAAACCAAAATATAAAAATGCAATCAAAAATTTCAAATGGTCGCAAATAGAATATATATTTCAAAAACTAAGTAGCATTTATAAAATGATTATTTTAATAAATATTCGAAACATTCTTAAATCGCCAAGAAATATCAGTTTTCGTCAAAATTTAATTATCTTACATTTATAAGGGGTTTTTTTTAATCTACTATAATTATAGCACTCTGTGAAAATATTAAATTAAATTTTCAAGTTAAGAAATATCAGAATCTAAAATAAATTGTATACTGTAATAACCTAAATACACAGATAAGTATCTATACCTATTTTTTTTATAATACGCAAATAAAAAAATGCCCAATAATTGTATTAATCCTGCGATACAATATAAGTATGCACCAAAACAACTGGCAAGAATGGAAGGTAATAATGATGAAGTATATAAGTATACCTTAAATCAATTATTAAGAAATATAATTGGAAAATTATTTTGTAATATGTTCGGCAGATAACAGTATTGATTAAAATGTAGACATTTTTTTTTAAATAGGTACAATAGGTTCAATAGGAAGTCAAAGTAAAATGTACACGTGACGTAAAAATCGAATTTCTATCGTTTGGGGAGGTACAAAAATTTTTGGAATGTGATTACAAATTTGTACAAATTATAAAACAATTTTTGGACCCGGTTTTGAGTCTCTAAGATGAATATGAAAAATGCGGATGCTGGTGCAACGTCACGCTGGCATCCGATTTTCAAAACCGTTTTTCTACCGTTTGGAAAGGTGTACAAATTTTTGGAATGATTACAAATTTGTACAAATTATATAACAAAATTTGGATCCGGTTTTGAGTTAAATATCCAACCTGTGGATGCCAGCGTAACTTATCTGGCCCGAGCGCGTCATTTCGAACGGACCCGTTTGGTGTGCGTTTCCGCGTTTCCGCGGTGGTAAGCACGATTCGGAAGTTTACCGCCAGCGTATGCGGTTCGTATACTTACATAGGTTTCAAATTTCCACCAACGATCGCAGGATGTACCCTCGTGGTGGCCACAAACGCATCGCCGCCGCCACGGTTGTTTTAATTATGATTTGCGGTCACTAAAAAAGGTTCTGCAACCCCTCGTGGCACTTAATAATTCAAATGCCAACCCGATCATAGGGTCGAAATAAACACAAAAAAAACACCTACGGTTTACGTTGGTCGAGAGAGTTCCAGATTTCTGTCGAGTTAAAAACTTTTGCAACTTTTTGAACGCACGCTTCACTATAATTATATAATATAATATACCTACCTGGTAGCCACGAGGTTTCAATGAAAAGTTTAATTGTTATATTTTATTCATAAACGATTCATTTAAATATATAGTTTTGGTGCAGCGATTTGTTATTAACTTTGACTCTTTTACATAGATAAGTTTTTATAGAATAGTTTGAATTAGCAATCGACGTTAGTCTAAAATTTACAGCATGCACTCGAACACGGTCTACGACGTTGGTTTAATGTGATATAAAATTTAATATTATAATAATACGTCTAGAAATTATAACTAAAATAAAAATAACTATACCAATTAGTTAAATGTAGGTGCGTGTTAGAAAATATTACATTATTAATGTATTTTAGTGACTAAAATTGATTTTAAGTTTCATTTGGTTAATATTATGTAATATACTATCATGTCACTATTTGCCGTTCAAACGCTTATAAAAAATTTGTACCTATGGATTTCAATAATTTTAAAAGGATGGTGAGAACAACTTCTATGGAATCTTCTATTAAATTTTCAATTATTTTATCCCAGCTAAATTTTTATTGTCAACCATTATAAACAAATATTTTAAACATAGATTATTTCAAATGCCTATAAATTGCTTAAAATCAGTATAATATTTCAAAAAAAATTACTTAAAGAAAATGTCAATTTTCATCAAATACTTTTCTAAAAGTCCGATAGAAATTCTATTAAAGATATTTAAAGAAAATGTTATGGACAACCTTATAATACAATTTTGAATCTTAATTATAAATACTAAAATTTTTATTTTTTTTCAACTGCAAAATAACTTGCAAATTATCGTGATTTTAACATATTTCATAAACATTTGAACTATACTGACTTATAATTAAATTTGGGTCACATGATTTTCGATTTTTTTTTTTTTATTTACGATAGTTATAACATAATATAATAAACGTATTTATATTATATATACGTAATGACAGACACAAAAAATAAATAAAAATAAAAACACACATCATTGTGAAACTAATAGATTTCATCACTTCGTTCAGAATCTTTACAACTATCGGTTTACAACTATTTTTGATTGCCCGTTATTGGTGAGTCTTTTTTGAGTGGGCCTAGTACAAACGTCGCATTTAGCTCAAATATGATAGTCATGTTTTACATTTTCTAATTTTCTATTACAGTTTTTCTTTCCCTCATTTTCAAAAACCATAAAATTACATACACCACCTTTAAGAAATTATGTTTGATACAACAGTCTTTGTGTTTACTAGAAAAAGTCGATATAATAATATTACATGGAAGTGATTCATATATCCGAACATTTTACTAATTATAACGCCACTGTTTAGCTCTATACCCTTTTGACAGACTCGTACGTAGCTACTGTAATAATAAAAATAATATTAATATATAACAAGAAGTATAAAATTTGAATTTCCTGAGCGCGAGATATACTACTCACTACCGCACTGATATAATAAGCACCATCGGACGAGTGTATACACAAGAGCAACGCGCACACACACATGAACGCACCAAAGTATACGGTTAGGACGAGAAGGAGATTCAACCAGACTTGGTAAAATACTTTTTAAAAGTATTTCGAATACATATTCTGAATACTTTAGAAAAAAGTATTCAAAATACATATTCGAATACTTTATGATGACAGTATCCCCAAAGTATTTGGAATACTTTACAAAAAGTATTCCAAATACTTTTGGAATATTTTTTTTTTTTTTAGTAGATTTAGATAACAAAATTATTAGTTGATAGTATATTTTATTAAATAATTTATTTGTTCAATTTGACATTTATGAATGAACAGATTAATAATTATATTAATCTGTTCATTCAATTATTTAATGTGTGTATTATAAATGATTAATAATATACACGTAGATATTAGTTTTAAATAATGTCAATCTAAATTGTAATATTGTGATTTCTTTATTTATTAAGTTTGGAGAATAGGTACTAGGTATCTTCATTTTGTCATTTTTTCATAAAATATCAAGATATTGTTATCGAGTTATTTCCAATGTACCTAAATTATAGGTATAGTCGCTGTATACATTTTGTTCTTACAATTATTAGTATATTATAACTATACGTATGACGTATATTACAATATTATATCAGTTGTCAAAATATCTTATATTCTTATTTTATTTTATCGATGGCTTGTTGCTACAAAATTGGAAATAACATTACTGTCTCACCGTATAGACCGTATAGTGTAGAAAATAAAATAATATTATATTACCATTTCATATTATGAAAAAAAGTAAAATATATAAATATTGAGTATTTATTTATTTATGTTTAATACATAAATCCAAAAATAATGAGATGATTCAGTAAAACGTTTTCAGAACATTCAGAACGTAAAAAAAATTAGATACTCGGAATACTATATTTAGAATACTTGTAAAAAGTATTCAAAATACTGTAATAAATACTTTTTAAAAAAAGTATATAAAAAATATTCGGAATACTTAAAAAGTATTCTGAATACAGTATTCCGAATACTGTATTCGGAATACTACCCAAGTCTAGATTCAACACAGTACCTGCAGAAGACGATGTGCACGTTCGTAGAATTTCGGGTAACGGGCGAGACGTCGAGTTTACAGTCCTTATTGTCAGTGGACGCACGCGGTCTGAAATGCAAGGAGAGGGGGGTCAAAAGAGGTAACACAAACACACACATACACACACACACACACACACACACACACACACACACACACACACCCGGACGGCGGTGCAGACTTGTTTGGGCTTTAAAGTAACCTGGTCGCGTCACAGTTTTCGATCCTGCGGCCAACGGTCCTCGTCCGAGGAGAAGGATCGAAGAGTGGCGTGAATACAGCGGAGAGTACAGTTGAGCGGAGATGGACGGACGGAGAGATAGCCGGCCGCAGCGCATTTCATTACATTCCGCGCCATTAAATACGAAATTTTAAAACAGCCGTCGAACTATCCTACGCCGGTCGTCGTTATTGCCCATGTTGTTGTCTCGAGGCGTGTGGGTCCGACTCCTTTTCTTCTTCTGTGCACACTCACGTGTATAGTAGTTGTTCTTCGCTTCTCGTGGTATAAAAATAACAGCGCGTACGTGCCGACAATCGTTAAGCGGGTTACAAGGTTCATTACCGGCGCCGGGGCTCGCACGTTTTCCGGTTGTTCGAGTACAGCAGGAGGTGGATCGCGGTATAAGAGCGCGAACGAATTTTCGAAAAAAAAGAAGATTTTTCAGGGCCAAAAGAAAAAAAGAAAAAAAAAAACTAGAAAAAAAGAAAACATCCATGACCGAGACGACGGAAGACGGTGGCGCGCGGCGGAGGGAAGTTATTTGCACCGACTGAATATACCCGCGTGGAGTAGAGCCCGGAAAATTAAACGTCGTCGTTATCGGGGCGCATGTTGCTGAGGAGGCGTGCAAAAAATCCGGTATCGCCCGCCGCACGTAGTGTTTAATATAAAATCTGCGTGAAATGGAATCGGCCACCCGGAAGATTGGATGACGCCAAAGAGTTAAAGGTCTAATTTTCCCTCGGTTACTTTCCGTCGATGGAAATAATAATAATAAAAAATCGTATTTACGAGCCATTTTCGATATACCGGTGGCTCATTATAATAATAATATGTCTTTCCGATGCAAAATTTCCATCACAAACATTATACTGCGACGGCGTTATGGAACATTTAACCGTTCTTTCCATCAGCGCGTTATTGCGCAACAATCTTTTCATCGAGTACATAGTTTGCGTTTGGAAAATAGCAAATACGTTCGCAATATTCCATGTTTCTTTTCCCTCTGCGCTATAAAGTAGTTTTCACCATAATATCGGGTTATTTTACTCTGTATATTATAATACTACCTATTACGCTACTATAGTAATAATAAGAAAGAAAAAAAAATGTCCAAGTAGTTTTACGTTCAAACTATATGAATTGTGATTCGGTTGAAATGGATAAAAGTACACATTTTTATTACTACAAGTATAATGATCTGAATAAAGTAAAGCTTTTATTATTGTAGATCTCGTACTCGATTGTAAAAAAATTGTTACCTATAAATGTAATACAATATATATAAATTGTATATAAATCATGTTTTTATGCCTCCAATATCCATGGATTTGAATGCAGATATTATAATTCTGATATTATTTTCGATTGATTATGTTTTTTGTACTATATATTATATTTCACTCAAACTATTCAAGAAGAATACAACTATTGTAATCAAAAATATAAGTCATTCAATTATATCCGTACAATTATATTATGTTACACGTTTATTTTTTGGAAATAATTAGACATCTACGACACTTATACCTATCTACTACATTTATTTGAAAAGAGTAATAATAAATCATTAAAAAAATATCATCGGATTACCCTTCAACTGATATAAAGTGAAAACACTATTCATTGGCGAAGGAAAATCGAAGTAGGGTTATTGAAAGATAAGATAAAACAATCTTCAATTTATAAATTAACGAAAATATATCATCAAACAATAATTTAATTAATAAAAAATTAATATCTACTTTTTTACTCAAGTTCATCTATTTTCTTCTAAAAAGTTTTCTATAAGAATTATTTTATTTATTATAAGTGTACGGCCATGAGCAGAATAATTCAGTTTCTAAAGAGATATTTTTTGATTTTCTCAAGAAGAAAAGAATAGTAAAGGGAGGGAAAAATAAGTGGATAACATTTTTATAGACTTTTGTTCTGATAACAATAAATTGTGTTATTTTTATACGTGTCAATATTTTTCACAAAAATTCAAGCAATGTGACTGAGCAATTCAAATATTCGTTCATACAACATCATATACGTTATTTATCATGATATAATAACCTTAAATATCAATACTTTTACGTTTTAAATTATCAGGCATGTCCATAAAATTAATTAATTTTCAATCATTTTTAAAAGTACATATTACGCATGAATTATATCTCGATAAGTATACAACTTATAATAAAGTAGATGCAGAAACAATATTTTCAATAAAGATTATCTGTTCGGGTGAACAAAAACACTGAATAGAGTAGAACATAAATATATTTTTATCATTGAATGTAAACAATATATTATACTGAATCGAGTTTAAATTATTTATTATACGAAGTACATTTGGATTTTGAAAATATTTCCTGATACTTTTAATCTAATCCATATTTTTGCCAGTAATTTATTTTGTTTAGTTAACTTCGTTACAGATCTAATCGCTTTTCTTCTTAAAAAATGTGATTTAGAAAATTCGGTAGTTTATTCAAAATATGCTGCTGATATATTTCAACTTGAGATTACAAAGATTTTTAAAATTATAATATTCACGTCAATTCCAAAATTAGAAATGGAAATGGAATAGGTACATAATCATAATTATTTCTAAGCAAAAATTAAAAGTACGCATTAATTAAAGCGTTTAACAGATTAGTCATTTCAAACTTCAATACATGTATATTTAAAACAATAATTAATTAATTAAAACAATCAAAAAATAAAATAAAATCCAACCATAAAATTAAAATTATTGTAGATTTAGAATATTTTTTTTTAAGTACCTATTACACGATATTAATATTAATGTTGCACTATATTACAATATTTTTTTTATCACAACCATATTGGATCGGAAACTAATTTGATCATACCAATTATATCAATTAATAAATCATTTAAATTAGCAATATTTTGAAATTTTTGAAATTTCAGAAACTTTTCAACCGTCTATATTTGTACATGACTGCATTAGCTAAACGTTATTCTTACTAACATAATAGTATCAACATCGATTTACTAATAGTATGTAGGTACATATTAAAATATTATGAGTAAAATATTTAATTACAGGCATTACAGCTCATTAATATACCAACATTGTACATTTGTATATATCAATCAATCGAAACAAACTGAATAATATCTATATAATAGAACAGTGTATAATACAATTAATCTTCAGAATGTGTTATGCAAATAAAGACGATTCTGTTTGATTTCGGAGAACGTTGAGGCTTTTATCCGTCAGCGTTTAGCAAGTGGAAATAGCTAAAATTCGAGTAGGTACCTATGTACTTAGATTCCTGGTCGGTGAGCCTTCTGGTATTTAATCAAGAAACACCCCGTGATTGTATTAAAAACGACCGTGGAATAAGAGTCCGACCGTAATGGAAACTGGAGATTGCCTTCTCCTTTGACCCTTCTTGCACCCGCCAATCCGTGACATGGTCCATTTCGTGCCGTTTACCAATTACAGAAGTTTCATCGCCGGGGACCGGATTAGAAATGGCCGGCGTAATAACATTACTTATTCGCCAACTCCCGGAATAAAGATATCCAGCGGAAAATAGCGTCTTTTTAAAACTTTTCCCTACCCGTCTATAATAATAGCGCACGGTACGGAGTAAAAATTCCCTTCTATGGGGCAAAGGATTACGTACACACTCCTTGTGCGTAACCCCCAACAGGCCCAACAAAATCCTCAATTTCAATCAATTTCCCTGTTCGATGGCATATATATCCATGGGTATAGTATTTCTGCAGTCTGTACAGCTGTACAGCTTAAATATAAGAAATTCAATCAGCTTTCAAACACATCATATATATATATAGTATATTGTGATTCATTATTCATTTTTGACTTTTGAAATATATTCGAATTCCAATTTATTAAGGTCAGCTACGCGGAAAATCGATTTTGTACCAAAAAAATGAATCATACGCATTTCATCTTAAGATTTGAAGAAGACACTAGTACACAAAACACAAAACAAGTACAAAACGTGAAAAATGTAATAATTTCTTTTTTGATGTAAAATATTATGTTTGTAAATAAAATAAGTAAAACTGCCATTAATAATGTATACTTAAAGTTCTTAACTCCTAAGTATATGTCAAAAAGCCCATTAAGTGTTACACCTTAATGTGTGGTATTTTTCAAATAATTTATGAGTATATTTTGATGAGCATAAAACGATTAAAAATTAAAGCTATAATTTATTGTTTACCTCCATTACGTTTATTGTATAATATATACTATGATGATAGTAATTTTCTTGATTGTAAAAAATAAGTGGATGAGTTTTGGATATCACGTGTTATATAACGCATGATAAAAAAAATAGTTATTGAGTTCAAAAAATTAAAAATTACAAAGAAGTTTATTTTAAAATTTTAAATATGTGGTCTCGGTAAATAATAAAATATTATCATACTGAAATTAATTTTAAAATCTTTTGTATACTGTTTTCTAAATTTTATACTCTGAATGAAAGATTTAAAATAAGCTATAGTGGGCTTTATATTTGTACGGACATTGAAATCCAGTCCCTTAGTCTTTACCCTTTTGATAAAAGCTCTAAGCTTAATGACGGTTGCAGAGCTTCCAAAACACATGTACTAAAAATAAGGACTAAATAACTAACGTAATTTAAATGACAAAATACCAGTAATATTATGTCCAGAATTAAACATAAAGTTTAGGATCTAAAATCTAAAGCTTTTTAAAATAAAATGATGAGACAATGTCAATATCTATATATTATAAAAGAAGAAAGAACCTCTGTCGTGGAATATATTATTATTTTATTTAAAAAAAGAAGATAAGAAACATTTTCATATTCGTTTGAATAAAATATTTAATTTAAGTAAAACTTTTAAGAATAGTAAAGGAAATTGAGATATCTTTTTATTATATTATTTGATTTTTTTTCCCCTTTTTTGAGTGCTGATGATATTCACTACTGTTAGTTTAATAACTTATTTTTTTAAATCTAATCAATTTTCCGCAGAAATATACTTTTTTCACTTTGCCATGAATAGTATACGTAGAGTTATTCTGTTGTAAAAGACTGGGAGTATTACATTTTGTAAAATGAATTAGAGTTTAACATCTAACAAAGTTCTGTGGAACAATGAAATTTCAAATTTACCGAGTAAACTTGAATAGTTGAATACTATTTTTAAAATTAATATTTACAATTTCATTGTAGAATAATGAACATTGTGAACGAAAATTTTAACAATGTTTTGAATCATATAATGTTATATTGCATACACGTGAAAGTTTAACAATCATTGACTTGTATCATGGATCGCTACATTACTACATAGCAATAATCAAAATAAATTATATTATAATATGATATGTTTTCTTTCGAGAGTCAATTTTTCACGTCTTCGGGTAGCTAGGAAATTAAACGAACATATAATATTATTATGATATATTTTATACAAAATATTTTATTGTTGTATTATTCCAATTATTGAATCGAACAACGATTATATATACGAGTATTATACTTTTCCGTAGAAGATGGCTGCATGTTGCCGCGGTGGAAATATTGTTAGTCCTCCGGGATAAATAATGAAAAAAAAAGTATATGAAAATCGTAAATAAAAGTGTGAAGTGTAAAATATGTAAAACGAAGGTTTTGAAAATAAACCCACCTGCAGCCTGTTTGCGTATGCGAATACATTTTGTTTTTACCTGTATATAAGCGAACAATGCCGCTGTGGATTGGCCACACAGTCAATAAAGACAGCGCTGCGGCTTTTCCGGTGTTTGATTATAATAATGTTCTAAATTGTCAGGGCAACATCTCTTCCTTTGTACCGATGTCATCTTAACTTTGACGGTGTAGCCTATACTGAACATACTGATTGGCTGCCATTGTCACAGGGCGTCCTGTAGCTCGTCGCAGACGGGATTACCTTTTTGTATTCACAAAGACTCTGTAAACATAGGCGACACACGGTGCGGCGGTTGTGGCAGGATAAGAAACTCACAATGAAATATTTTGCCTTTCCTTGAATATATTATTTTAATAATATGCGCCGCTTGCTACCGAGTAAGCGGTCGTCTAACCCGAGTGTTACGTATTCACAATACTCACTGTATGAATTGCCGTATTAGGATAACCTTTTGAATACAGTTTTCTTATGCGCACTATGTGTATATTCTTTTCGGACAGTGGGAAAAATAGTTAGTTTTTCTTTTCCACCCATCCTTCTCCCACAACTCGTTTGTAAAAAAAAAAAACCTTGTATTTTACCTTTGTCAAGTACCCGCACTAACTATACGGACTCTGCGATGCGTTAACAAACGAGTATTTGCGCATTGAGAATTTCAATGTATACATTGAAATTATATCTCGTTTTAGCTCTTTATATCTCGCAGCTTTGCACGGTGCACTTTTATCGTTTTTTGGAAACATATTATTTTATATATATATTATGCTATAAAAGTAATTAATTCAATTTTACTGAAACGAAAAAATTGTTGCGATTTTTAATATTCTGTTTAGGAAAGAATTAATTAAAATTGTACCAATTGAAAATAAAATTCAACATGGTGGGCGTATTACCGTTGGGTTAGTTATAATTAAACCGTATCTAATAAGTTGCTAAAGATTTAAAAAGTGCAATATAATTTACCATTTTGTATTAAAATTACATAATAAAAGTGTGAATGATGTACTAAGTGTTCTAAAACTATATGACAACTGTAAAAACTTTTGTTCTTTTGAATATTTTTACTTTTTTTTTTTTTTTATTTTTACCATGAAGTTAGCAGCTGCCGTGAGTCTGATAGATATGGAAACGTCCACGTTAGATATTTGAAGTTGAATAATATTATAATAAAATTATACCTATTATATTTTTGACCAACAGACAAAATTAACGATTTTAATTATATTCTGGCAATCCATAGGTAGATTTTAATATGTGTACTGGATATTATGGAAACCTAACCATAACAGTATTATGGTACGACTCTATATAAAACCACCACACTCGAAAAAGGTGAAAAACTATTAGAATAGATACCAATTAGTATTTTATCGAAGTATAAAAAAAAAATGTTCATACTCTAATACCTATATTTTACTCGTTGGTAGCTCTAAAGGGTTTGTTATAATTGTTTATATTGTTTAACAAAATGAATCGAATAATTGGCCCATTTTACGTTGCAAAAATGATTTGTTTTTATATCTGTATGGCTGGGGGGAATCTATTTGTTCTTCGTAGATTTAAAAGTTTGTTACAATCAAACAAAACAACTTATTTATTATAAAAGGTTGAAAAACCTCAATGGTAAAAAGTTTATGATACTGAAATGCTGTTATTTGATTTTTTTTTTTTTCTTATCCCGTAGTCTGCTTAAATCCCCAGTGATATCAGTCTGGGTGAACTTCATTGTTTTCAGTCCTGCTAAACCCGGAGACCATATTATGAAAAGGCTTCGTCGTGCACGCAAAGGGCATTTTTAGATCCTAAAGTCAAGTCCGTGAAATTGCCTGCCTCCTTACAGTTGCCGTTATTGTCGGTCCCTTCCTTTACTCGACCACCCTACTAATATTTTGCACATTTTGTCACTTGGCCGCTCATCTGCTTCGAATAGCTTCTATTGATTTAAGAAATCCATTCTGTGATGCTATTTTTTTTTTACCCTACACGAAATAAAATCGAAAATCTGGTTTCCAGCAACCAAATTTATATTGAACAAAAACCTCATACAATAATATATCCATGGACCATTTCATTATTTCCATGAAATTGGTTTTTGTAAACAAATAATCACAACATGGTAAGTAGCATATTTATTTTGGCTATTCTTTTACTATTATTGATAGGATATATAAATAATAATAATAATAATAATAATAATAATAATAATAATAGGTTTTCTAAGTATCCATACGAATTTAGTTATACGTATTGTTACAAGTCCACCATAGTTGTTTTTGCAAAGAAATAAGTACGTATATTTATTTTTGAAAACGATTATGTTGAATCGGAATAATGTATGAAAATTAATTATAAATAAAAAAAAATATAAAAATTTATTCATCATAAACTCAATTATTACGGTTTTGAACGCTTGTATTATAAAATATTTTTACATTATATATATATATATATATTATATATTTTATATATATATTTTTTACATTATGTATATTTCATCATATCATTAATATGTATAATAATTATTTTGAAGTATAACTTATTAAATTTAAAAACATATTTAGAATTTCTGCATTCATATATTTATTAAAAACCAATAAATTAAATAAAAATATTTTTTTTATTTTCTAATACTATCGTATTATGTTTTTGTTATGTTTTATGTTATACTTGTTCTTTAAAACATATAATTGTACTTGTAAAATTAATATTTATTTTTATTAATGGACGGCTATAAATATTACTTCTAACTTCAATTATAAAACAGTTGTGATTTACAAATAAAGAAACCTAAAAAGTAAACATAAATTTGTGTTATAAGTTATAACGCAACATTTAAATAGTAATAAAGTAATAAATCTTTATACGCATTATTATGTTGTGAATTGGAAACCGAGTTGTTTTGCATTTAATCTATCTATTCAAACATTTTAAACTGGTACGATACTCCTTTACGACATTTCGCATAATTAATTTTGTTGGAAATAGATATACCGTTAAAATAAATAATGACAAATGGAAATCAAAAGAAAGAAATGTATCTTACATTGTAATCAGTAATATTGAAGAACACTATTAATAAAAACTTAAGAATATCAACGAAGTGCGTTATTCATATTATGATTTTTTAAAGCATTGTAATAGGTAACTTGAAATTCTAATAATTCTGCAGTTAATATGTTAATTATTATTAGAGTGTGCGATTACCTTTCTTGAAAATTATCGAATTTTTATTTTATAAAAACACAATTTCTAACTTAGCGAAGAAAAAATGTAAGATTGCTGTGGTACGTGTTAACTGATAAGCAAATTAACAAGTACACCACTATTGACTTTAAAGATAATGAATATATTGTTGAACTATATTAATAAACATTGGAGAGACGCAAATAGTTGAAAATTATCAACTTGCATTTAGGGAATTTTGTAAAACCGTAATTCCTAGTTCATAAATAGTATGTATTTATTTGTGTGATTTCCTCGGAGAATATCTTGGATATTAAATATATCTAAAATAATCTATACCTTAAACGTATATACTGAAAAACCAAATCGAAATTTCACTAAAAACACATTGGTAAGAGGTACAGTTATAAAACCTATGAATATATGCCACTAGTCAGTCGTTTTATCTTGGATTTTTCGATTGACTCAACCACGAGTAAGCCTTTGTATTTGAGCTTTATTACTTTTGAAACAATTCAGTCGTTATTAATATTGAATATTTTAACGTGGACATTTTAGACAATAACATTTGAGTGCGTAATATAATAAATGCATGTTTGTACGATAATACCTTTCAGATTATTGATCCATTTTCCTAGCCGTGTTTTTTTCTCCTACATAATATATCATTCGCAGTACATTTAAATTTAAACCACAGCTGCCCTCATGACAAAGTAATATACCTTTACTTGCATCGCTCGCACATAGTGTACATGCAAAGTGACGGGGGCCGAAAGAATGAAATAAAATAAAATAGGTTGATCGGTTGATAGGTAGGTGGATAGGTAACAAACATGTTATATGTTATACAATATATACGTGGGTATTACGTGCGCGCTGTAATGCGTTTAAGACGTCTTCAACAGAACGACATTTTCGACTGCCGTATATATTATAATACACTATTTGGATGTAAATTTAATTTCCTCGGCATTGCCGTTTGCAGATTTCCATATATGAGCTCATCGTAACCGGCTCAAAGGATTTGTTATTAAGCTGCTTGATTTTTGTACAAATATCGCGGCGGGGCCCTGCTGCACTGTACCGGTGGTCTATACTTCTTTTCGGTTCCTGTGGAAATGGTTCGTTGCACACGAGCGTTCATCAAGTGCTCGTAGTATATTTTCACTCTTGCCCTTATCGCACCCCATCTCACCATCACGTTAGTGCAGAGAGTATTTCGGACCCTTGAACCTTCCGGGGAAATAAGATTCCGAAGAAATGATGGTCGAGGGGGGGGGGGTGATGGTATAGCAGTGTTTTTCACCGGACCATTAAAATATGCGGTCGATGGAGAAAAGTTTACATTTTCATAAAATATTCGCTGCTTGCTTTAGATAAATAAATAAAAATATATATAAGTATGGGTGTGGGTGTATGTGTATGTGTGTGTGTGTGTGTGTGTGAATTTTCTCGGATATAATGAAAAAGACCTCCAAGAAACAAGAACGTATAATATGTTAATTGTTCTACTTTCAATCGAAACGCATAATAAAATGCTAATATCCACGGTATTTTGGAGGTTTTATTTTTTTAACAAACCATTTCGTTCATAAATGTATATAAGATAATACTACAAATAAGTAAAACGCTTCTTTTACCTTATATAAATATATATATATATATATATATATATTATTTGAGAAGACGATAAATAGCCATTTTATTTAACCGAATAGAATCAATGGTAATAGAAAGAAGAAAGAGAAAACGCAAATAAAAAAGAACCGGATGGGCCTCGCTCTGATGTGCAGTAGGGGGTGGAGTACACCTCGTTCATAAGATAGATCATTATAATGAAGTTTTTAAATTTGAATGCAATGATAGGTATACGGATAACGATTCTGAATAGAGATGATATGTTAGTCTAGAATAGGTATACTATAAGTATAAAATATATTTAAATTGAAATATTATGTCATTACTCGCTGTTCAAACGCGTATAAAAAAAAATTGTGACTATGGATTCCAATAATTATTAAATGAAAGCAAGAACAACTTCTGTGATCAAGTATTGTCAAGTATTTAGTACAAGTCAAATTTTTTTTACCAACGATTATAAAAATAAAATGTAAAAAATCAAATATTTCAAATGCCTCTAAATAACTTAAAAATCAGTATAATATTTTGAAATAAATATGAATGAAAGAAAATGCCAATCTTAATAACTGGTAATAATTTTGAATTTTTGCGACTTATACTTTTTGAATTATAACAAATATTTAAAATCGTTAGAGAATAAGTCATTAGTTTATGCAATTTCATAAAAATTTAAATTTCAAACGGTCATAAAATTATTTTCTTAAAGTCCGGTAGAAATTTTTTCATAGTATTTGAAGAGTAACTTATGAATAACCTAGTGTTAAAATTTTGAACTATAAGTATAAATAAAAAAATTTTATAAATGTTTAACTACAAAATAATTTGAAAATTATCGCGATTTTAACATATCTTATGCAAATTTGAACTTTATGGGCTTTTAAAAAAATTTGAAAGAAACGATTTCCAATTTTGTTTAGTTGCAATAATTTTAATTTATAATAAACCTTGTGTTAAATTTTCAAGAGTTTTTGGACAGTCATATTTTTTTATTGGTATTTCAAAAAAAAAAACTTCAAAAAATTGAAAATTTACCAGATCCATTCGAAAATTTATCCACAATAGTTGAAAATATTTTTAACATTTTTCTTTTGTAATCTTTTGACGTTTTATCCTTGTTTTCTAGTTCCTTCGCCGTAACATTGTCAAACCTAAGAAACTTCTGCGATTGAGTATTCACTGTAGATTTCTCTAGTTTAACGACAGACTGTTCTAACATTGAAATAGTATTTTAAAAATTCTATCGGTATTAAACAATATATTTGCTTTTTTCCATAGAAAAAATTTACTCCTCGTTCTATCGACAGGGGAATGTGGTTTGTGTTAGTTCGTATAATTTAATAATAAACTTTGTTGTTTTATATCAGATTTTTTTGGTTTCGAGTTTGTCACTGAAATTTCTCATATTTGTTTGCGATATATTTCTAGTAAACGACTCCATCGACAAGATGTCCATTACTTTTGAAAATGGTTAATATCTGGTGGTTTTGAATAAAACAGTACTTTTCTCAGATTATTTCGATACGTTGTCATTTGTCAAAAATATAACCTTCACTTACACCGGCTTTTGCTTGACCCAGTTTTATATAATTTTATAAAATCTACAATGATTGTTTTAACAATGGAATTTGAATAATTTAAACAAGAAACAATTTAAAGTTATGATAGCTATAACTTTCATAAGTGTGAATGCAAATGTATAATGATTTGGTAGTATAATGTCAATTGTCAACTACATAAAGTTCAATGAGCCGTCTACCAATATGCTGAAAAATACTTTTGGATTTCTTTATCCTTGTTTATTTTATGTCTTAATTGACACTTCAAAAACGTCTTTACTCTGTAGTCATAAAAAGCTGGTAATGTTCAATAACATTTTTTTCACTTATAAAGTGCCCAATGCACGTTTATGGATTGTTATTCTAACAACTAAATTTTGAAAATTGTATAATTAAACAAAATAGTGTTATGAAAGCGATTAAGAACAGATGAAACATAAAAACACTTGTTATATTATTATATTTTTTCCTTTGTATCATTCATTCCTTGGGTACACAAAGTGTAAATAATCAAGTGACATGTTGCTTTAATAGAAACCAAAATATTCTAATTCAAACCATGAAAGTGTTATATTTTTCTTTCGTTAAGCCATTGGCTTAATGAACGAATACATACCGTTCCTCAAAAAAAGCCAAAGTCCAGAATAGACATAGGTTAAATACTTAAATGAAAATAATATACAATGACAAAAATAAGTAAAACAACTAAATAATAAATCAATAACAAATATATAAATTCAATAAATCGGCGTTGTTAACTTAACGTTTAGTTCAAATGAAAAGTATACACAAAATTCAAAAGAAAATTACAGTGTGTAATTAGCATTGAAACTATAATCCTTATTATGTAGAAACAGTTGAATTTAAAAAATCATTACATAAATGTCCATATGATTATATTTTGAAATAAAATTATTGATAGAAATTATTTACTACAGTTATAAAATTACTTCAACTAAAATGTACTACGTATTAAAATAATAACATGTTTGATAAACTTAATATTAATTACCTAAAATATATCTTGTACAATTTTTATGATAAAAATTTAAATTATTGTTAAATATCATTACTAAAATCATTGGTTAAGCGTAAAAAACATGGTTTCAAACATTCAAGTAAAACGTAAAAGTAAACATTGTGTCATTAATTTTACGAAAAATGTTCCTTTAATACATTATCAGATATATAACATATATCATTAATGTATTACAGAAACAATTTTGTTTGAAATACATAATTCTAGTTGATTTACATAGTAATTTTAGATCTCTTAGAAATACGTGCAGGTGTAATAAAGATTATTACGAACTATTTATAATTAAATGTTCATTAAATGTGATTGTGTGAACCACTTTTAGATACTTGCATACCTAAACATAATTATGACGTATGATGTGTGTTATTATATTCTCATTAAATGAAAATTAATGCACCGAAAACATTTTTTAAATATATTTAAACTTTTAATAAGATTGTTCATAATGATTATATTGTTGAGAAATCCCTAAGAATTTAATTAGAGCCAATTATAAGTGAATTATTATATCATGTTCAGACTAGAACTATAATTCAAACGTGTATCAATCCTATATCTCTTTAGTATTTTCGACGAACAAGTTTTTTCTTCGGATGTGTAGCATAATAATATCACTATAAATGTGTGCGCTTTAAACTTTGTACATAGTAATATATTTCTGTAATTTATTTTATTGTTGCTGCTATGAAATAAGTAATACATATTATACAAATATTAATATACTTGCTGTATACGAAAGAAAAATATGTATACACTGCATTATACAACATATTGAGTCATATTCATAAGTCAGCAAGAAAACTAATAACAATATGTTTACTATTTATAAAACTAAATGTGAAAGATATTTCTCATACGGTATTGAAAAGATTATTTATTTATTTTTTTTTTTTTAAGAGATATTCAAATAAACGAAGCTTTTCTCAATAAGTATTTGAATACCAACATTTTAAAAAATTCACTCAAACAATTTATTTGAATAAGTACATAAAAAATATACTAATTGTGTTGTTTTTTATTTTTTTTTGTGATTCTTAAATTTGCTATTTATTCTCATCATATGTACATTCTAAATTATTTTATCTACCCTAATATTCTAAGCAATAAACTATAGGAAAAATAAAATAGATATGATTAAGAAAAAAAATGTTAAAAAATATGTAATTATTGGATAATGTTAGATGATGAAATTGTATTATTTTAAATATTTAAAAGTCACAGCTGCAATTTGAATTACAAAAGAAGTCTATACGCATTATTGATAATAATTTACTAATATTTTATGTATATTTATTGAAAAAGGTCGCTTTAAATAATTAAATTTGAAGTTTGAATAAAATATAATAAATCTCTGAAAATAATATTTTTATTTTTTCTATAGATTTAAATCAATTTATATAGAACCATTGTCTTAAAAACTGTTTTGCATTTTAATATAAAGTATATTTTAAGAGGCAAATATTTATCATTGAATTCTCATCTGATTCACTTCAGCACAGGATAAATTTAAAAATGAGTTCAAAATGCATTATTGTACGATAAAGCCTGCTGAATTTAGTTCAATCAAAAACTGTGTTGGAAGTAACACTTTCTCATCAATACTGGTTTGCACGGTTGGCTTTAAATTTTCTTATAAATAATAAAGATTTCGTAATTATGTAGTTCCCAAAGAATAATCCACTGTGTACAATTCGATTTCAATCAGTTAATGGAGTAAGTGACATTCTTTGTTTTTTTTTCGACATCCCTAAAAAGCGTTTTATTTTTGTTAAAATAAAACATTATTGTTTGGTAAAACTGTATAACTGGTCCCCAGCCACGCGTTTCGGATATTTTTTCTTACTTAAGGAGTAGACATCATCGACGGAGGGAAAAAATCGTCACAGACGGCAGTGTTTTAATAATTGTGTAAAATTTAGGATGAAAAAAGAAAAAAAGGAAAAAGAAAACAATATTAATAACAATAAAAAGTCACGCGCTCTCTTCGCCGACAACGGTTAAGGATAATTTAAAGCGCGCGTGTTTCCCCGTGGGCGGAGATAATTTATGATCCACAAAAACGTCGCGTATGCATATTAAACTTTTCGTGCATTCTCATCAAATTTGTAGCCCCGCCGAAAGTTTAGACCCTCTTAATAAGAATATCGGTACGATGGAACGTCATTTGACCGGACACCTGTGCGCACATATTTAACAACTGAACATAGCAGTAAGGAGACGCATTATTTTATGATTCCTTTATATACTTTTTTTCCAGCATTTTTTCACTCGCATTTTATCGCCTGTTGCATGAAAACGTCTGATAACATAATTTTTCGGATACTTGAACTGCGATTCCTTGTGCACGTATAAATGTATGCACATTTGGCCTAGGATACAATCTTAACAAAAAGATTCTTGCTTCTTCTGCTATCGTGATACTAATTTACCCAAGTTTCTCGAATCCCATTGCGATTCGTGAATGTTTTTTTTTGTTTTTTCAATAGCCACTGCAGGACAGTGGTTTCGACAGTTAGGTATCAGCCAATATGCGTATAAGATGAAAATAATTATCATAAATGATGCTGCATTTCAAATTAAAAATGGTAAGTATGCACTAAAATCTCAAATAATTATTTATAATTTATTCAAAACAAATGTTGACTAATAAAATTTGTGTAAAAATTGTCATCGAAAATGTATATAAAAAAGTATATTGTGAAAAAATAAGAGACAAATTTAAAAAATCACTTTATACTTTTCAATTTCACGCAGTTTGTTATAAAATACACATAAGTACTCGTGAGTTGTGATTATAAAGTTACATCTGATTGATGAAGACTTTGTTTTATTATTATTATTAATTTTCAGAATTTTTAAAAGCAAATATTGATTTAAGAAACACTTTTTCCTATTTGGATTTGAATTATAGTACTAATCCTTTCAGCCAAATAATGTTGTGTTTTTGCTTATGTAGCTCTTATATTTAAATATTTAGTACTTGGTTAATAATATTAAATATTTTATTATACGACTGCTTATACTTATCATTTAAAAGTGTTTAAATGTTTGTTATAAATTAAATATTTCAAAAATATACCAATAGCTATCGTATTAATAATTTTATTTTGAAATAATAAATCATAGGAATATTGCTTGACTTTTAAAATCCCCATCTGTCTATCTAAGCCCTAAAATTATTACCGTTAAAGTACAATATATTTTCGTTACTAAAGTCTTTATAGTATCAATAAAAATGAAAGTCAAAAATATCACATACACTTTTTTGGTATATAGTAAAAAATATTTTCATGGAAGTATTGAAACAGTACACAATTTGGTAATTAGTTCATAATAATAAGATTATATTAAGCTATAACATACTGTATATTTTGTACCATTGTGAAGACTGTATTATGTTGCTAATAAATACTTTCAACTTTTTAGCTTTTTAACGTGGTTAAATCAATGAAATCCGTATCCGAGCAGCAGTAAAATATTATACACATTATATTAAAAATATTCATGGTTACTTATAACACGGTAATAAAACAATTTTACTACTATAGGTAATAAAAGGATCCTAAGTATAAAATATCATGACGTACTGTTAATTTAATTTACTGATTATGAAGTAAAGCAATAGAACAGAACAATACAGTTACTATGTATTATGCCACTATGGTACATTAATATAATATATACGTATATAGACGATCTATTATGAACAGCACAATATATTTTAATTTTATTTGAATATTTTATTACTATACAAAATCGAGTGATAAATAGCCTTTGCGAGTTGGATACCAGGATTATTATCTTTTTTTTTCTTGCGACCAACAAGGTAATAGAATCATCATAATATTACTATCCTCGCTCCTCTGAAATCAAGATTTTTACATAGTATTACGTAATAAGAAGAAACAACTTATAATAAAAATCAATAGTGTCCGATAAAAAATGGATAAAAAAAATTCAACGATAAAAAATATATGTGAATGGCAAAACAACTAAAAATTGGGGGGAGTGTTAGTACACATTTTCAATTGTGATTCGAGGAATATTTAATGTGCAAGAACTTAGAATAAATGATAATGATGTAATGAGTGTAGTTCAGTGTCGGTTTGAAACTGAGTGCTGATAAAATCCGCAACAGTTAAAGTATATTCGTGGAGAGCAGTATTAAATGATGTCAAATTAAAAACTTTGACACAAAATGTGTTTTGGGTGTATACCGATTTAATGTTTTTTATAATAAATGTTTACTGTGTGTTTTAAATTTGAACGGACAAGAAAACATAATATATTGAATCAAAGAAGGAGCACACGTGTCAAGGACGACGGTATAATAGGTTTCAGTTATGATACCTACATAATATTATATATTACGTGTGTTGGACGAATCCAAGGATATGTATGGTCCTACGTGGAACAGAATAATGATAATAATAACATCAATTATCGTCCTAGGACACCTAGCGGAGCTTAGCATAAAGCCGTACAAAGGTGTGGAAAGTGTGATGTATTAATACTTTAATGAGCTTAGTTGGAAATACGAGAACTTGTATGTCGATCGAATAAGATGATTCAAGTGTAATTGAATTGCTGACGTGAAAATTCTGCACAGAAAACATGAATAATAACACTATGTATTAAAATGAAAGGTTGTAAATTTAAAATTACACAGTAATAGAAATTTAACTCGAGTACAAAGCAGCGATATATACTGCGTATAAAACAAGTGAAAACGTGTTACCGATTGTACGGTGTATATAGCTGTTATATTTTGAAAGGATATACATGTAATAGTAATAATATGAGAAAGTAGTGAATTTTAAAATTGAAATAGAAAAAGTCGGAAGAAAAGAAAAAACTATTGACGAGTTAGGGTAGACCGTATTTTATGGAAATTTTGTATTGGGTGTTATGCACGGAGGAAAATATGATAAAGGTTCGCAATTCTATATAAATATTTTGTTAGTACGCCTAATGTAAAATTGTTTTGCATCAGCATTTCAATTTTAACTAATAACAATTATTACCAACACCATATTTATGTAGGTGAATGGTAAAGTAAATAAATTAGTCTATCTGAGGTGCTTTTAAAATAAAAAATTAAAATAATACGCTGATATTGTTGCCTGTAACATATTCAATTGCGTACAACTCTATAGCTATGAGAAATCATTGTTAAATCAATTGATTTCTATACGAAAAGTTCCACAAAAGTTAGCAACAATAATAATGGGATTATATATTAATTAATTATCGTTAAAAAATACAGTTTTTACATTTTAAAAATGTTTTTTTTTTTTTTATCGTTATTATTTTGATTCCATCTTAAGAGAATACTACATGACTAAACTTCGACAGAGAGATAGTAGGATAAAAAAGAATTTGAAAGTAAAATATCTTTTCGACTGTATACATACATACATTATTTTATACGTGTATATATATACCATCAATTTAAGTGACGCTGAACCGTAAGTAATACCTCCAGTAAGAAAACTCTTTTTATATTTTATTTTATTTTTTTATTTCCGAACCCTTTGTGGACTTTTGGTTTATAGGACTCGGAAAGTGAGGCTTACTTTTATCTTTTTCATTTGAAATCGCTAAGATTACTATAGGTGCGTTCAATACGAGCTTGCGGTGGCGGCGGAGAAGAAGAAGGAAAAAAGAGAAGAAGAAACACGGCAATTATTATTATCATCATATCATATTACGTCGTGACTATATATTGGTCGCAACCGTTTCGCAATACCTGCATCAGTTAACGGTACCATAATATCTAAACGGTTTTCTTTTTATTTCGAACGGATCGTTTCAGTAATAACAATGCGATGATGATGGTTACGCGTGATAACGGTCAGGTCGCTCGCTGCTGGTGGTCCGAACAGTACATAATAATATAAGTGTAATAATATTGTTATAATATTCAACGTGCACGCGCCGGGGCGTTACCTGTGACATGTTCTAGGCGAGCCGATGGTATCATCGTGCCGCGTGGGACTGGAGCACGTGGATGACGCGTATTAATCAGTGATGATAATATAGTACGGGCCGGAGAACAATATAATGGCACCCGTTCAAATGTAATGAAAATCGTTTGACGGGATCAAATTCTGAAAACAACACTGTGGCACAACTCTCCGGAACGCGGTACCTAACTATTCACCCAAACGCGTATCCGGATGTGCGCGTACTACAATAATGTACGCACGAGCATTCCCTTAAGTTCGTTATCCGAGCCAATCACGTCCCGGAAGGATCCCAACACCGGCGGTACCGTAAAGGTGCGTCGAGTGGGCGAACGAAAAAGTGTGAGTATGAATGTTATTTCATTCCCTCCTTCCCCCACCACCACCATCCGTCGCGCACATAAATAAAATGGTTTATTTCAGAATTTGATGATCGGAGCAAACAATGTAGGGCACCGTCATGCGGGTTCCACTGGAACATTTTTATTTAGATGTTCTACGCATACGACGAAGCCAATGTATATTATTGGTACAACGATGAAATGATATTTTATTTTTATTTTACCACCTAACTCTTTTTCGGGTAGTAAACGCGCACACATCTAGAACTGGATTTATACAGCAAACATATTAGATCGGAAAGTGGACACAAAGGGTACTTTAGACGAATCGTTTTTCAATTTTCTCAAAAGTTCACATTCATTACGGAAGACAAAATATTATGAAAAAAAAAATGATAAATTACGTTTCAAAAGCATGTTTAATATTTCTCTTTATAAAACGATTAATTGTTTAATGCAAGGCTGAAAAATGGTACATAAAATCAAGTCATTTCCCATAATGTTAAAATATTGGACATTATTTTCACAGGATTCTTACTTAAAAACGTCAAAACACTTCGTAAGATAAACATCGTATTTTAGGGCCTACAAATATAATATATCACATTGACTCTCATCGTGTAGAAATCAGAATCTTTTCACAAGTATGATAACTTATCATTGCTTTCAAATGCACTGAAAATATAAATACACAAATTACTAGCTAAACAAATATGACTTATGCCCATCCCTGGATCGATCTAGCATGATTATTATTACATCTATTTAGTATTTACTAAATAGCCTCTACTATAATAAATGATGGAAACCAGGTTTCTCGGATAGAAAGTGGTACTTGAATAAGAATATTTTTGGACATTTTATATGGCATTATATGGCATTTTCTATAACAATTTCTTCTATAGATTTTTAAGCAGTAACTTCCTTGAAGTAAATATTCAAATGATGTATTAGCTAAACTAGAAAATAATAATTATCAAATTAGGTGTATTAAATTTCGTACCTAAAAAACGACATTTCTATTATGTATTTTAAGCTACGAAACATACATTGTATTATTATTTATTTTACTAAATTTCCAAAAGGGCCACATATTTTTTTCTCATTTTACTTTTATTATACAAATCAATTTGAAAACGTCTTTGTGTAACTGAAAAATATAAGTATATAACATAAAAAAAAATCCTAATAATTTGATTAATTTTATTTTGCATTAAACAACTTTAATAGAACTCTTATTTGTGCTCTAATATAGTTTAATAATGGTTATCTGAAAATATTTTCAAATGCTTTTAAGGACCAAAATAAACATAATTTATGTTTCATAAAAGGAGCCATTATTGCGGCATTGAGCTGTTCTGAACGGGGCATGTATCATGAGAAAATAATCGAATTGAAAGACTTGTCCAAAATAAAACTACTTATGGTACTTAAAGTCTGCAGCTTAGGAATAAATAGAATAGTTCAGCACACAGAAATCAATGTAATAAAATCAGTAAATCACATATGTTATGTAATGTAGATAATATTATTTTGCTGGCACCCAAGTATACCAAATACTCTTTTATCGTTTTTTTTTTTTTTATCGTATAAGTTATGTGGTTCATTACAGAATCACAAATATTCGAGTATCATATTAGTTATAACTTCCTAGAAAAAACTATTAGATCGCATTGATGTTGTACTTATACATAATATGTGTTTATAGTATATTATGATTATATATTATCGTCAAACTATTCAAAGTCATATATATATATATTTACATGATATTTTTTTATTTTCATATTTTATAAAAATAGTATAGTTTGATAGAAAAAGAATTCAAAAAGTTAAGATGAGAGAGTATGATCTATTTGAAAATAGCGGTAGCTAAAGTTCAAAATATTTTCTGTGCTATTTGCGCTTATATGGATTTTTTTGTACCGAAAAAAGTTATAACTGCAGTATAATATAATATACGTCATCCTTCACTGATATTACAAATCATTTTTTACTTTTGTGCTATCCAAGTGTGCATAGACGTTTCATATCATAAAACATAAAAATAATGAACATTCCAATATTAATACCAGATAATATAATACTTAACATACTAAACCTAATATCATACAATAATCCATAGATTTATAATAAATGCTCATAATTCGTTCGATATTCGTTATATATTTACATTTATGGTTTTACATTAATTATTTTAAATCCATTGGAGGTATTTTTTATAACGAATACTGTCCAAAGAAGTTATTATAATTAGTACGTTGAAATGTGATATAAGTGCAAACAATATGTGATATTAAACAGTTTTAAATGACATAAATAGTTTTATTACTGTCATACGAGAATATAGATGTACTTACGGCCTACGCATATTATATATATTGAGACACACAATATGCACACTCATATTATAAGCATTGATGTATCTAACAAATGTTTTGACTCGACTTTAAAATGTTCTGGATTAATTACACAAAGTAATTTCAAGTAACAGTTTTAGTTTGTACTTTATTTTTTTAATTAACTGAAAACTTGATTGAAAAAAAAAACGAACCAATTACATTTGTTATTGGATCTACCATTTAAATTTAGAATTTTTTCATAATGGAACTCAAACAAAAATCGGTAAAAAAACTATTGTGATTTTTCCCTTTTTTTTACTTGCTTTTATATCTGTGAAACAGTAGTTGTGCGTTTTATATTTGATTCGGGGGAAAAAAAACACATTGATTTGAAACATTTAAACGGACGAGGGAAAACACCAGATGGACATCAAGTTACATAAGAACTTACTCTTGTCCCCCTCGCGGATTGCACATGACACGGCTTTGGCAGAAGGCCATTATTTACTATTAAACATTTCTGAGAGACGGAATAACGGGCACACTCGTTTACTGTTTAGCAGTTCATAAACATTATAATACGTGTGTTATAATTGTATATCACTTATAAAAGTATAGATTCCGTTTTCGCAAAGGCATAGTACTTTGTAAAATTCTCAAGTACAACAATTGTTTGTTTTTAACCACATAATATAGTGTTTAACCGGAAATATTGCGAATGATAATCAACTGATTTTTATTATTATTTTCCCATTCGTTGTTGACATTTATTAAATCGAACGTGTTTAATTCAATAATGTTTCATAAAAACACGACCGGGACTAATTAGTTAAAACGAATGTGAGCATAAAACAAATTCAATTTGTGAATGAATATAATGCGATTTGAAATAAAATTCGAAATTCAAAGTTCGTATTGGATTACTCGTCGCTTGTACTATATTTATTTCTGTTCATATACAGTTACGGAGTAGTAAATTCCATTAAATAATAAAAAAATAAATCTATATATATATTTAAAGGTTATAGCATAATTATAAATTTATAACAATGATTACATGAAATTGGGGATAGGGTATTAACTATAACTCATCCCCATTGACATGCACTAATAATATCTATTAAAACTGTTATTCAATTTATTCAACTATAAATAGGTTTTGAAAGAATTATTATGAAATGTAACTATATTTTAATAATTATTTAATGCCGATCAATATTAGTATAATATTATATGCCATAGTGAGATTACAGTTTTAATAAGTTTTCCCACGACCCCATAAAATATCTACATTAATTCGAAAACACAATTTTATATTTATAATTTTATATGAATACATTGAAAAAAAAAAACCCTAAGTTTTATTATTCAAATTAGGTGGTATATCGATAAATACAATTTCTAAAGGGTTTGAGACATTTCCAAGTAAATTTAGACTCTCCAAAAAGTCCTATATTTACCCATAGGCGCACTTTGTTTATAATACAAACTGTGTTTACACAATCTTACAATAGATTTTGATTATTTTTAAACAATAGCATACATTAACACGATTCAATCTGGAAAATTCTGTTATTTAATAATAATATTTAGAACATAAACATTTAACACTGCGTTGTTCAAACAAAATTAAAAATACATAATCCAATTTGTATAGAACTGTATAATTCTACCCAACACAATTAAAATTAATATTTTAATAATAATAACAAATTATAACGTCTTTTCAGCAAGCAATACTAATTTAATGTTTATATACGACTTAAATTATGTTCTCAACTTGATATTAGTAAACTATTTATACTTACCAGTTTAATACTTTAATTTATAAATATGTATCTACAGTAAGTCGCAATTTTTTTTTTTGTATATATATATATATATGTCCATAAAAATTAATAACCGTAACTGTCAATGATTTATTTAAAATTAAAAAAAAATCTTAAAGATATATACTTAGACAAATTAATATAATAATAATAATAAAAATTTACTTTATATCATTACATTAATTATAGGTAACTTCATATAATTTGGAGAAGTCGTAGCATTATTTAATTGTTATACTTTTTTTTATCTCTTATAAAAGCAAACTAGACGTAGTGATTGTGCACAGAAGTTTATTCGTATTTGAACAAACCATTACAATTATTTTTCATACAGGATAAAAATTGATTCTTACCGAGAGAAATTTCCTCTTATTTCTTAGCTTTTAATGGTATTACATTACTTATAACAAACAATATTGATCATGATATTTTTCTTTTTTATTTGCCTTCTGTCCATTCTTACTTATGATTTCGCATTGTATTTTGTTTTATGTTAAATAAATACATTCAACAATAATTCATTATAATGCATTTGATAAATGCTAACCCAAAAATAGAAATCTATGGCGTAACCGTATATAAATATAATATAAAATCAAACATAATTATTTTTATTTTTTTCTTAAACTTCAGAAATCTGGAAGCTATTGTTATTACAACTATTTTAAATTTTAATTGTAGTTTGTATAGTACCTACCAACCTACCTACTTAACTTATTTTATAGTTTAGTTTTCAACAAGCATTATCTAAAATTTTATCATATCAATATGTTTTGATGAAGAATATATTTTTTTACAATATTCCAAGTTGTATTATCACACAAGAATTTTAATAAGTTGATAAATATATTATTTATAATAGGTACATAATATATATTATATTATTATATTAAGTATAATATTATGTACTTTAACTATAAAATATTCTTATGAGTTTAATCATTGGAATGCTAAATAATGTAATACAATTTTCTATATATTTATGAACAAAGTCAATAACTATCAAAAATAAAAAAGTAGGTACCTCGATATCCACCAGCTATTTCTAACAACTATGAAAATGAAATTGTTTCAAAAGTTAATAATGTTAATAATTTAATATTATTAATAATAATTTATTATTAAATTATTATTAATATTTATTTAATAATTTAATAAAAATATTAATAACTTTATTATTAATAATAATAAAGTTAATGCCTCTCAGTTAATAGTAACAAACAGTATTATATTTTATTAAGCTATGAGGTAAATTTAAACAATTATATCTTACAAATAATAATTTATTGACTCCCAACTATAATATATTTAACTTAACTTTGAACTTTTTGGTAAGTAAGTTCTTAGCTTCACAAGTTAATCTTTGTATAGCAAGGTAGTTCTATTTGACCAAAAGTATACTTTCTTAAAGTTATGTCCTGTTATAATGTTTGAATTATAAATATATAAGTTAGTTAATATCTATATATATATATATATGTATAAGTGTACATTTGTGGTAGCATAAATTAGTCTACTTAAAAGTATATTTAATAACTAATTACTTAACCTTACTAATAATCCGAAATTACTAAACTAACACGAATATATTTAATTGCAGAACTTTGGTCTTATTTTAGTTTTCTGACTATTCTGAATAATATACTCCTACAATTACAACATAACTTAATATTTTATTTTATTTATTATTACTAAGAATTATCGACTATTAACATCTTATATTGAACTATGTTATAAAATGTAAATTTAATGTTAGAAATAAATATTTTCAAAGTAATATTGTCGTAACATTATTTTCAAAATTACCACAAGTGTTTAACATTACAACTATAAGTGTTCAAACATTTATAAGTATAAGAATATCTTTCTAAGAAGTCTTTAGTTAGAAATTCATAATAATTAATATTGCAAATTAGTAATTTACCATTTTTCATTTTGCATCACATGTTTCTAAGTGTACTGTGAAATGAGTCAATAAATGTTAAATTAAAAAAGTAATAGTGTATTTAAATGATTACATTACAATTTTTCAATTTCAGTAGTTGAAAATTAGGAATACTACAGAGTATACTAAGTTAGTATATAGCATAAAATAGAAGTGTACACGGCACACTGTTAAATAGATTTGAACTGTTATTTGGTCAAATCCAATTTTAACTTCTAAAGACCAATTAGACCAAACAAAGTTTAGTGATCGGTAGAGGGGAATACTGAAACTTTTTCAACGCGACTAATTATTGTTCTTGGTGGTCAAATAAAATATTAAATTATCAAAAATCGATTTTGGCAACTATCTATTTTGAAAAAAATTAAAACGTAGTTACCCATTTTTAGAATTCACGTGTTATTATACTGCAGAATGGTTTTATACTTTAAAGTCATAAAATAATGTAGAACATCAATAAATAATTTTAATATAGTTGATTGGCTTATGTATTTAATATTTATAGCTGTTTCCCGAATTATTTAAAACAAGATCAATACTAAGTCTTTTCACGTAATATATTACCTATATGAAGTAAAGAATATATCGTTTTATCTAGATGTTTATAATTAAGTATATTGTCTTTACTTGTATTGTCTTTACAAATAATTTTTAAATCTAACATTTAATTCTATCATATATACCATAAAACAATACTGTATAAAGTTAACATAAAATGCGATGCTACAACGAGATTTCATGATGAATGAATTGAAGTGACCATAGGATGTAAATAAAATATATCACTAATTATTATTTTATAGCTACTAAATATTCAGAACAAATAATTTTACTAACATATTTTGTATAGTTTAGTTCGTCTTTGAATAATTTTGCGTTTTTATTTCATAAAATTGTGTACAATATTGTTTTTCAAAAATCGTATTGGTAAAGCTATAGGAAAACCATGTTGTATTCTAATAACTAACAGTATTATTTCAAATTTAAAAAAATTAAACAAATAAATGTTTATTCGTGGACTTGATCGTATTGATTTCAGTCACAAAATGTCATGGAAAATATAATGAGTATAACAGTATGGTTACTATAATAGGTCTATTAGCGATGATTTAAATTTAATGTATCGAACGGATTTTTTATTTATGTCATCGATAAATAATTCATAGTTTTCGGGTAAAATAAAGGCTGAAGTATATTGCAATCTGTGTTTTTCGTTTATAAATTTAAGACAAAAGAGTTCAAAATGGTGTTCATAAAAAATAACCTGTAATGCATCCGTAAGAATTTCTGACACCATTAATAAAATGGGAAAATCCACCTAAGGGACAGTCATACTTTCGGGGTACAATAATCATTGATTCTTGTCCATTGTTTTCGATTTGTTAAGTACTAAGGGTTCGGCGAGTGTATATGGCTTACTCGTTTTCGATAACATCAAAATAGAATTTCGGTTTTGGTACCCTTTGAAAGGCATTAGGAAACTTTTATACTAAGATAACTGTTAAACTTTTTTTATTACGTCTATTCCCCTGGCCGTTATCAAAAATTAGAACCCATTAATTTCACGTTTACATAATATCCGAGCGATAAAATATTTTTAAACTTAAAACTTTATTCAATGCATTTTATGTTGGTAATAATAATATTATCCAATGATAACAATATTATACATTGTGTAGCACAAAACGTTTCGGAGGCTGGCGTACGTAAATGTATTATTTATTTAAAGGAAAAAATAACGATCGCGTTCTTATTATAATTAATTATAGTGCTGCTGCTGCACAGTTCTTTGATCTAATTTATGTACCTACTGAAAATAATATCGGACAAAACGCGCACATAGGGAATGGTACATGAAAAGATTTGTATTGAAATGGTATATTCTTTTATATTATTTAACTCGCATTTTTTTAAAATTAAAAGAAGGCGTTCTTATTTCAATAATTTCCATTGTTACTTTCGGCCAAGTGGATACGTAATTCGGTTTATTGTCGTTATTATATAGTGCGGTAAATTTAATAATAGGTATTTAATTAAACTCGAACGAAATCGCACTCCTGTACGGCGTCGGCCGTGACTACGTGTGATAGTACGTTTCTACAACCAATACATCCATCTGGCTAATTATTGTCAACGACACACGTATAATATTATGTAAGTATAGTTTTCTAGGCTCGAGTTACTTATACAGGTGCTTGTGCACGTATACAAAATGGTTCGCGATCATCACCGCGCGCACGTGAGGGAATAAATGATGATGATGATGATAATAATAAATATAAAAATGGAAAAACACTTTTCGTATTGTTACAGCGGAGCGGACAAATATTGACTTTCGTATCTTATACCTATATACACGTCATCTCGCGCGGTATTTCAAAACGTTTGGAAAGGTGAAAGTTGTCTATTACGCGTATTATTCGGGTTCGTTTCCTCGTTGTTTTTATTTGCCCGGAATTAAGTCGAATGTTTGCCGTCGGTCGTATAACACAAGACAATAAACCCGAAATATGAGCACGCATCGCACCCGGGTTGGTACGTGTCAGAAATACATGACGACTCACGCTGAACGCCAACAGTAGGCGGGGTATGTGGGAGCAGATGAAACGATCGTGCAGTATTTGAGTTCACGAAGAATAGTAAAGCATTAAACAAACGGGTGTATGTTATATTATTATTATGTTAAACGGGCGATTTTACGAGGTGAAAACAGTAAGATTTTTTTTCAAATTAGCGCATTATTGAGTTGTTCACATCCACATTTGTTTTATGATGATTTTTAAAGCATATTTCGAAAAATTATCTGTTGGTTATACTGCATACACCATGCTATAGGAAACATAATATTTTTCTACTAAAATGTTATGATAAAAAAAAAAAAAACATCAAACACTACCTAATTAATTAGTTGATGATCATATTAGCGTAAACTTATAACCGTATGACCCGCGTATACAAAAACATACAAAGTAATAAGTTCTTGCAAAAGGAAAACAGTAAATAACGTTGAATTGATATTTACACTTTTATAACATACATATATATATATATATAATATGAAAACTAAAATTATATTTTTACCATCCCTGAAGTTTTTTTTTTTTTTTGTTAATATGTACATGACTTTTTTTCTTTAAAAATAAATACTCTTTTTTATCATACATTTTCCGGCGTTCAAAATTAAGTTCACAAAACGCTACGTTCTAGAATATTATATAATATTCTAAAAACCAGCAGGTTTAAAGTTTGGTTTTTTTTCTAGAGTGTATAATTATGATTGTATAGTAGAATATAATTTGTATAATAATTTCAAATAAAAAACACACTGAAAATTGAATACTGATTAGACTCTAGACAGATGTTTTTCTTAATTTTTCTTAAATATATTATTTTTAAGCAATTCAACCAACTATTTTATATAGTAAAAGTACATTTTGTGATATCAATTATAAAGTAATTGTTGGACATTGAATCAAATTACTGTTTGTACTAATTATCTGCTAAACATAGTATTGCATGATAAGAATCACTATAGATAAATAAGATTAAATAATAAATAATTATTCTCCATGTTAAAATGTACTCTAAAAATTATTTAAAAAATCATAAATCAATTAACTAAAATTCAAACTTTAAGCTGTAATTCGTCATATTTTTTATTTAGAATGTTTGTTGGACAGCAATAACTTAAATTTTTTTGAGAAAGTAAAATATGTTTGAAAAAAGTACGAGTATCCATTAAAATAAAATAGTTTTGTATGCATGGAACTATTAAAAGTTTAACAAAACTAAAGAGGTGAAAAAGTGTAATTTCAGAACTGTTTATAAGTTCCAAAAGACGAAAATATAAACCAGACGTAGTTTCGAAGAAATGCTTACAGTTTTAAATTAATACAGCTATAACACAGTGATAATAAATTTCTAGTATTTTGGTAACTTTAGTTTTAAAAGTAATTGTCAATTTACAATAATTGCAATAGAAAATAGGCCAATTTTAATATGATAGTAACAATTAGAGTACCTATGAACAATTATTTATATTTTTATTAATTTATTATTATTTTTTTTTTTTTTTTTGGTTCAGCTAAACAAATATTTTAATCGCATTGAATAGTTTTCCGTTACTTTGAGAATCGCTATTCCAATCCTATAGTCAAACAGTATATTATATTATTAATTATTATGTAGTCTATAATGTAAGAGCGTTGTAATCCATTCTATCATATCCAGTTTCGAGTTTTCGATCAATTATCTTTTTGAATACTTCATGTTGAATAAATATAATAGTACCTATATGTCTATAATATATTATAATATATTGTATGCTCTATCCATTTGATATTATACAAGTAGGTATACCAACAAAGCGAAATGTAAACTGATTTAATATGATTAATGCAATAGAGAATTTGAGAGAATTAAATTCATCAGTCTCACTGACACCTATCAGAGATGATTTTATTATTACGGTGGCGTATACGCGTTCACGACAACTATGGAGTGTTATTCATACATGCATCAACGTATTCTGCCCGTTTTGAGATTAATGTGTACACACACGCGCACACTTCATGCGTTAGCACTAATGTGTTCATGTTCACGAGATGGGATGGGAAATGTACAACAGTATTTTGCTCAACGTTCCATATACTGCTTATGTAAAAACCTCTTAGAGAACAAATGCAATTTTTAAACGTATGCAGTATATCTCTGTTCAAATGCGTAACCATAGTTAAAACGTTTTAAAAATAAGAATGATCCTAATAAACTATACACACACACACACATATATATATGTACCTACGTTAAAAATAGGTCAAAATTCAGTTATGTTCACTTATGTTTATATTACTCTCCAGAAGGTACAATATATATAATATTATATACCGTTCGTACCTCCTCCATTCGGATGGTTTAAAAAGTTTATAATTACGAATAGGTGGCTACGAAGTTTTTGGTTTAAACGAATTTAGTTTGGTAAAAATACTGCGAATAAAAAATAAAAATAAAGTAAAACCACCCTTAAATAACAATTATAATAGACACTATATTTATACATTGGTTGAAATATGAACTCGTCTGCAAACAGTTTACTACGGGGTTTTTTTTTTTTTTGTTCGTTATAATTTAAATATTCCATGTGCCATTATGCATAGATATCATAAGAGGATTTCAACAGCAAGAGACCCAAAGATATTATGGAACCATTGCGATTTATAAATGATAATGATTTAATGTCACATGCATTCTGCTCTCCAGAACAAACTGCACTCAGTGAAAAATAATAATAATATTTACACCAAGAACCAATATTTTTAATGTGTATATAAAAGGACTTATGAAGGACAATAATACCAATGTAGTATAAAAGGACACTGATTGACATGATAAGTAATAACACTAATGGAAAATTGCTATGACAATTGATTTGTTTAGTTTCAATTGCATTGATACGTATTGATACTGTGGTATATCTATTCTCGGAATTGTATAGAATTCATATTTCAAACTGTACATTATACGTATACAAACACAATCCTACAGTAATCGTGAAAAATTCCAACTACTTAATCGATGAGTTTTCTATCCATCCGAGTATTGTAGTGCTTATTACATGCCAATAAACACTTAATCTGTTGTGAAAATTAACATATTAATTTACAATTTTTTGTTGATATACTTAATTGATCAAAACGTATCTTATGTACGACGATGATTTTCCTTTTGAATTCGACATATGAATATCATATATGAAGTAAAAATATACTGTTTTGTGAAAAGATAAATATTATTATTTTTTATGATTATTATTATAATATCTAGAGTCTAGATTCTAGACAAAGACAAAAAATTACTTTATGCGCATCTATAAAGGTAAAAAACATAATTATTTTACTCTTATAAAACTAAAAATTTACCAAATATGCTTTAAACCTGGATTTGAAAATTATGCTACTACAATTTTGCTACTTACCTTTAAAACACTACAAAATAGTAAACAATTTATTACAATGTACTTGTAATATTGTATGATTTATCCTATTAATATTATTATAAATAATTTATGAAGAACAAAGAAACGTAAAAAAATAGCTGAATTATATTTTACCATCATTCCTTGCATTTTGTACACCATTAAAAAAAAAAAAAAAAATGTTGGTTTAATATCTTAATCGTAGACTCTATAATTACGTAGAGTAATTAGTCATTATTAAAACCAATACCTATAGATCGATAGATACAAGGCGTTAAGATGTGTCAGAAATAATTATGAAAAATTCGTTTGGTTCTAATTCATTTCACCCTAACTTTACTTATTGCTTGGTACAATTTTCATTTTGCCGTACAAATTGGAACGTAGACCAGTCTAGTCGAATTGGATTAAAGGAAAAAGAAAAGGAGTTTATAAGGAGCGTGAAAGAGTTCGCAGCAAACACCGAGGTTTAGGACTGTATAGCAATCTATAAGTCAATTTAAGTTGGTGCGAATCTTTTAGCCCAAAGCCATCATTTATTCGCTAACATGGTTCAATAGGTAATATTTTCTAATTTTCATTCTATTAAAATTTTTCTTTCTTTGAAATGGCCTAGCGTATACTTCATTCATAAATTTAAAAACCAATTACGATAAATTGCGTACAAGGAACTAATCTTATTATATACTAACCACATCCTGCAGCTGTATCATTACATATGAAAAACGATTCTGATGTTCAGAATGTTAGTCTAAATTAGGTATATTATGTATTTCAACAATTTTTAAATGACAGCAAGAACAACTTATGTGGAACCTTCTATTCAATTTTCAAGTATTGTGTCCCAGCCAATTTTTTTTTTATCAACCACTATAAATAGAGAATTTAAAAATCGAATATTTCAAATGCCTATAAGTTGCTTAATAATCATTATATTATTCTGAAAAATTACTTAAAGAAAATGCCAATTGAAACAACTGGTAAAAAATTCAAGTATCTGCGATCTTTACTTTTTGAATAATAATATATATTTAAAACTGTTTGAGGATAAATAATTATTTTATGCAATTTCATGAAAATTTAAATTTCAGACGGTTATAAAAATTTTTCCTGAAAATTTGGTAGACATTTTTTTATAGTTGTTGGAAGAATAACTTATGGATAACCTAGTATTAATATTTTGAACCTTAAGTATGAATACAAAATATTTTATGAATTTTCAACTACAAAATAACTTGCAAATTATAACAATTTTTTATTTTTTTTTTCTTTGCGATAAGTATATATTATAATAAACTTTGTATTTAACTTTCAAGAGTTTTTAGAGAGCCAAATTTTTTTAACTATATTTCAAAAAAAAAAACAGAAAAATTGAAAATTTAAATTGTCTATAAATAGGTTAAAAAAAGTCAAAATACTTCGAAAACTTAAATATGTATATGAAACACTAGTATTAACATTTAGTGAAAACTTCAAATTTGCAGTTTTTTGTTTTTGGATTACATCATTTTAAATATATGTATTTAGTCAAAATGTAGTATTAAAATTCCTGTTTTCTGTAATTTTTTTATACTTTTTCCGACGCTTTTGAAAAATATTAAAAATGTTTAATTTTCGACTTGCTCAAATATCATCTACATTCACTATCCTTGCAGAAAGATGAAGTATAAGGAAATCGAAGCATTTTACTGCTCCAAAACGAAATGACAGACATAAAAATGAAAAAAATAAAAATAAACTCATCATTGTAAAACCTATATATTCATCATACCGTTCAGAGTCTAAAAGATGAATGCAGACTGACGAGTGACGAAACATTAGTATTATAAATTATTACTCAATATAAATATTATATAATCATTTTTCCTTTTATACATTATTGGCTATAATATAGCTCTTCGATTAATAAATTCATAATAATTTGTAGCATATTATGAATTTTAAGAATAATTCACGCACGCGACCCTCGTACTTGAGTTTTATTATTATATAAGAAAGAATTGTTTTTTTCTTTTGGACATCATTGGAGAGTTGTAGGTGTGCAACCAATATACATTATTTATAATATACTTTAAATTTATTATACGAATAATTATTTTATAGGACCACACATTGTCATAATATAATATATAACTTACCACCGCACGAGTCAACGAGTTTGTACTCATCACAATGAAAATTTAATACTTATCATTATTTCCGTTATCCGTATAAAATCAATTAACAGTAGTTATGTATTAATATCACTATTATTTAACATTTATGGATCAAATATTAGCTCGTAAATCTACATAGCAACGATATAGATACTGTGTATAAGTTGATTTTGTTTTATGTTTTATAGTATAATACTAATATATATTATATCCAATCCAATCCAGTATCTTAATTGCAGAATTAAAGCAATCGAATACCTCTACGCGTTCAACTCGTCCAGCATCTGAGCGATAACAAAATGACCGGCAAAGGTATAGGAAAAGGAAGAAGTGGTTTGGGAAGAGACATTGGAAGAGGCATTGGAAAAGGCATTGGAAAAGGCATTGGAAAAGGCTTGGGAAAAGGCTTGGGAAAAGGCTTGGGAAAAGGAGGCGCCGTACGGTATCGAAAAATCATTCGCTCCAACATCCAGGGAATCACCAAGCCCGCTATTCGTCGTTTGGCGCGTCGTGCTGGTGTTATGCGTATGTCCAATCTGATCTATGAAGAGACCCGGAGTGCGTTGAAAGTGTTCCTAGAAAATGTAATCCGCGACGCCGTCACTTATACCGAACACGCCAGAAGAAAGACGGTCACCGCTATGGATGTCATCTACGCCCTGAAACGTCAAGGGCGGCAACTATACGGTTTCGGCGGATAATCCTGCACTATATAATACAATTAATGCATTGAAAATATGTACGAATAGAAATATTTTGTATGATCATAAAAATATGTCCTTAAATTACTAGATTTTCATTGTACCTTCAAGGGCTTTTAAATATTATGATTGTGAATTGTTCTTGAATAAATAATTACTAAAAAAGCACAACTTAAACATGGCAATGTTCTATATTTATCGAATTATCACGAGACTCCGTATAAAGTATAAGCCATATAAAGGGATTTATACCCGAAACAATTACAATATATAAATTAGGAATATTTTTAATATTTGTTAAGATCATTTTTACTATATATTAGTTAAAAATCACAATATACAAAATAGTCGAACGAAAAAAGAAATACAGGAATAAAAATTAACGCTATTAATAAAATTTCTTTTGTTTGTGAAAATGTGAAGAAACTAGTGTGTTAATAAATTAATTTCTTATATTGTATAAAAGCATAAAATATTTATATATTAAGACATAGTCTAAATTTTTTATCGATCTTTTAAAAAAAAAAAAAATACTTAGAAAAATGAAAAATTTTAACTGTCTATAAATAGAACGAAGAGTATCAAAATATATCGAAAATTTAACCACAAATAGAAAATGTTATTATAAGCATTTGGTAAAAATATCAAGTATATTCGGTTTTTGGTTTTTGAGTTCGAGCAAAATCTAAAAACGAAGATGATTTATCAGTCTAGAATACTATATATTATATTCAAATTGTAATATTATATCAATATTTGTTGTTATAAAAATAAAAAATACACATCATTGTTAAATCAATACATTCATCGTTCCGTTCAGAACCTAAAAAAAAAAAAAAAATATTGTAAATTGTTATGACACATTATAAAGAAAAAAAACGTTACTCAGAAAAAATATTTGTTTGCTTTTTTTATTAAGATGTCTAAAATATCGTCAATTTATAAAAATGTATAGGATTGTATATCTCCGTATTAAAGTGATAAATTTGATGTATATGTCTGAAATAAGCGTAATCATTATTATAATATAAGATAATAAAAATGGCAAAAAATAGATAATATAAAGGGTTCAGTATTAGTTATTCGATTGAAGTTTAAACTACAACCATAATAATATAATGATCATCGGATCATAAAATGGATTAATACACGTGAAATTCCGTTATGAATTTTTGAAGTCTGTTATAAATTAATTAAATTATCATGATTAATAATTTAATTTCTTGGTATTATTTTTACTAATGATTTAAGTTGATTGATGTGACTATGAATAGTTATTTTATTAGAAGGATAACTTTCAACATTATTGTATAAGTTTATAAAAGTAATATAATTTAAATAAATACCTAAAAAATATACTCGCATAAATAATAATAACATAAATATAAGTGTAGGAAATTCTAAATTGGTTATATTACTTTTAAATATTCAGTAATTACGGCTTAACGATGAATTTCGAATAGTCTATATAATATCCTTATACAATATACTATATAATTATTTTTAAGTATTAACTAAAAAAAAAAAAATACTAAAAAACCAAAAAAGAGTTAAATTTGTGTTAGATACAGAATTTCAGCGAGAAGAGTAATATATTTACATAGATTCACGAGAATAGTAATAAACCATTATAACAAAAAAATAACATTAGCTTTTTGTGGTAAAATAATTATTTAGATTTTTAATTTTCAGTTTACCTATAAATCAAATGTAAATATTTAACGAATGTACATCACAAACCATTATTAAAGGAATAGGTACCTACATATTGTAAAGAGAATTAGAAATCTGCAGCATCACAGACATCATATACAGAAACTTTACACATTGCTCATTAAGAGTATTACACATTTTTGTTACTAATTAATTATTATAATTCTATTCATAAATACTTAATGTCCCTCTATATTTATTTCAACAATAGATTGTTTTAATTATTTATAATAATTGACAATTGTTCGGCTTCACTTTAAATTCATGATTTCTGCGGATATTATGATGTATGTATATAAGCCTTTGTTTCGTTAAATTAGATCTTTTATCGACATTAAATAATTAATGAATCATAGTACAAAATGTTCACATTGTATGCCTATTCTTCAACAATAGAAACCGAAAAAATATTCAGCCGATCAATATGTCTATTTTTTTAAATGGTAAAATAATTTTTTTCATTTGAAAATACTGCAATAGATTTAACTATTATGGTCTACTTTACCCAGAAAAAATTAATAAAAAGTATTAACATTAAAACATAATAACGGAAGCAATATTAATATAAATAAAGTATTATATATCTACAGTCATAACATTTTATTTACAATATTATTATACAGCCTAATAAAATAAACTGAAAATAAAAGAATAATTATACAAATGGAACAATTTATGTTAAATATAGGGTAATAGAGAAACGCGATCCTAGTACTAGTAAAGGAAAATGTATTTACCAGCTAAAGTAAAATTTTGTAACGAATTGATACAAATTAGGCACCTATAAAAAAACCTTTTCCTAATTTAATTATTTTAAAAAAGTATGCGATATTGTACAATAAAATAAATTATATTATAGTAATAAATATTTTTAGATAATATTTATTCTGAAAAAGCCTTTCAACTGGAAAATTTTAATTGTAAATCGTAAAGAAAAATTTGAATTAATATTGTTCGACCAATCCCTAAAAATGCTGCACGTACACAAAAGGTAGTTGGTAAATATATTTAATGACCGTATGAAAATATTGATTTAACAAGGCTTTTCGTCTTTTTTGATAAAAATATATTGTATAACCGTCGGAATATTAATGAAAAATCTACTTTATCGCGTCCGCTCGATCGGTCAAAGCGTTGTTGTACTTTGGCTGATAACCGTCACATCGGTTGGCTTAAATTCGATCGGCCCTTATTGGTTATAATAATTGTGTGAAAATCTGTCAAAAATCCGAGAACTCAGCGATATATTTGTATTTCTTTTTCTTCAGTTCACCGGTATAGTACCGTTTTTCTATACCGTGTAAATTCTCCGTCCTCTCCTCCTGACAAAAGTTCACTGATCAATTTTTACCGGAGCTTATAAACGAACTGGAATAACATTTTACTAGATAATGTTAACCTGGGGTAGGGGGGGGTGGTAAATAATCCCGGTTGAATCATAATTAGTATAATATAAAAAATCATGATAACAAAATTACTTGTAATCGAGCCGAAACCGTGCATTGCGATTATCAAGAGCGGGTGCACACGATTTTTTTTACTCCAAACACTGTAAAACGATTTATTAATTCCCACTGTCTACCGTATGTCATATAAGACGTCGTAACTATATAATATACCTACGTTATAATAATTAGCGAACATAGTTGAACGTCTCGTACGTGTAAACAATAATAATAATGCTACGCTATGTATACCTACCCGATGCGTAATCTAATCGTTATTTCACGCGAAAACAAAATGACCAGCTCGCCGGGAGACGGATCACGTCATATAATTACACGTTTCGGTGCCGGGGAAAAACGTTTCACTTATACCTACGTGAGACCAATTGCAACGGCGCGGCGGCGGCGGCGGGCCTAATCCGACCATTGTGCTCCGTCGCGACCATTTTGTGCCGTAACGATTTTCCGCGACGTTCCAACATTATCAAGAGACCCTTCAAGACGCGCTTTGTTGAGATGACGACCGTCCCCGCTCTACACGCGCAGTATGTATATAATAATTATCTTTCGGCCGCCGTCGTCTCACCGACCACGACGGGCGCTCGCTGTGCACGATGTGTTGGAATAATATGGTTGTACACGACGGACAATATTATAATATAAGCTATTCACATCATCGCCGCCGGGGCCGAACACAAAACACGAACATTATAAATGAATGAAGAGGGAACAAAATTATGTATGTACACGTATTTACCCCGGGATTCCTTTGGTTTCGGCTGTATATACATGTACAAACATAATTACATACGCATATTATACCACTGTATACCGCTACTAACCACTTGTACCACTCTGTGTGTGTGTTCCGCTGCTCCAAGTTATTTATTCACGGGTGTATTTTGCACGACTGCTGCTACACTACGGTGAATGGATTTGGGTTTGCACTGATGGACGAGAAATTCATTCTTGTTGGAAAGGAGGTGAGTAGTTTATATGGTGGCATCGTTCCGTCCACGAACGATGTTTCACCATAAAATATAGCATTTATTTTTAATTTCAATAGAAAAAAATGTTCAGATGATGAGCAAAACGATTTATTTTTAGCACCAGCAAAAAAAAAAACCTTTTTACAGAAACTTTTTTGATCGAATATTGAACACACGTGCGGTATACTTCGTACGAAATTTTTTTTCGACATTCCCAATAGCTGTTAATGTCTTGAAAAACTAATACAAAAATGACCTTCAGTAATTTTATCTGACGTTAAATATTGCAAAATTTCGCTCACTCAGTGTTTTTATATATATATATATATATATATTTTTTTTTGTTACTAAAGTTTGGAATCTGGCTAAATCGATCGTTTTTACGAACGATAGTGATTGGTTTGCTAATGTCATTTTCAACGATCAAATTTTAAATCTGCAATAAAATTACATTTTTAAAATATTCAAAATATCTATATATTGTATAATGCACCAACTTGCAACTATAAAAATACTTGTGCCACTGAAGCTATGTAATTTGTTTCTCAAAGGGCGGTGCGTAATGCGTATATATGAGGGAAGAAGTTATGAGTTAAATACTTCTTTCGATATTCTCGATATTTGTAAGTTAAGATACAAAATACTTGTATAATTTGTGTTGTAAGCATAATTTATTAGTACTATTATCTTAAATTCCTAAAAAAATAATTTTGAATACACGTCGGCTCGAGATTATTAATTTACACTCGTTATTGGTGATTTTTGATGTAGTCAAGTGAGATTTGTGCATATTATTGTAACGTTGTGTAGAAATAAAGCTGACAGTTGTCTGAAAGTTACCCGATCGGTTCAGTCTCGATCCGGTCGAAATGTAATTAAACTGCCATGCCGCAGCAACAGCAGCAGCAGTGGAAGAAGAAAAATATCGGTGCCTTTTAAATTAATGTTTTACACTTTCGGTCCCGTAAGCGCATAATGGCTTTACCGTGTTCTCGGTACGGCTGCCACGCACATTTTTATATTTTACACATCCAACGATACTCCCTGTGCCTCATACTTCCTCTTCATACCCACCCTGGTAGTGGTTCGACAAGAGTGCTTTCATTGAAAACACATCATTTAGACCGCACCACCACCGTCGCTGAAATTTTATTTTTTTTTACCCGGTATTATAATACCGGACATAATAATATTATATAAGCGCATTTTATTTTACATGTTTGTACTGCAATGTGTTCTGGCTTATGGGCTCGGTATATATTATAATGATGGCCACTCGAGTTTCTATAGAATAATGCAGATTAACTTTTTTCCAATACGAACATACCTGAATACAAAAAGTATAAAGTACACCTGCACTTGGGTTGTCGAAAAATAATATTGAAAATAAAAAATTCCAATCTCGGTAGACGGTTAACGATTAAACCCGTTCACCTAGCGCTAATAACGCTTAGTATGCATTGTCACGGAATTAGTTCTACACTTAGCGGTGACCCAATAATAGATAGTTTTTCAATCATTAAGTATTGACATTTTTTAAAATTTAAGATTATTCATCTGTATAATATTATATACCCATTAATAGTCACGTTCAAGGATTTATAATACAATTATAAGACTATTTTACTACTGTACTATTATGAGACTATTTTAAAAATTTAACAAAGTAAACTAAACTTTACTAGGTACATAAATCATGAATAATTATGGTCCACAACAGTACAACATACATTTTTCAGTATGTTTATTTTTAAATTGGATTATATTACTATTATTTAATGAACACAATTATTTCTTGGCCATTAAATTTTCATTCGACTATATGATATAGCACTTTTATTGAAAGTAGTTTTATTTTTACTTTCTTTTCTGTTGACAACAATGGGTTTCTCTAGAGTTCTATAAATTAATTTTTTTTCAACATCTTAGTGAAATGTTATACTAATAATATAGGCGTTAACACACCAAAAATCCTACACTTGTTATTTACTCAATAAGAGTATAAAAATATTAATCCAACATTACATTACCTCTTTGTTTTCTGCATATTTTATAACACTAGAAGTTAACGTCCGATAAATCGTTTCATCACATTTTACTACCGCATACTTATTAAATTTTGATATAAATAAAATTAATATTATGTTATTCAATTCCCATATGTTTTAATATTTAGCGTATTGCGCCCGAGTTCCTTATTATTTAATAAACATAACGAATTGGTATTAGTATTAATCAATTAGCGTTCACCATCCCTCGGGAGTACGAAAATAGTGTTACTGCTTACAGGGGTTTACGTCATACATAAATTGCTGGGTACGTTACTAAATATATTATATTATATACACAGGAAAAATTTATCATCTGAATCATCGAAACATAATGTATTTGCAAAACGTTTTATTAAAATGATATTTCGGCAATGTTAGTTATGATCTACATTCTATATATTGTCAATAAAAATTTAGTTATTTCATACCTAGGCATTGATATTTTCACTTTACATTTTAAAATACTGCATACTGCAGAGGACTGTGGAAGATCATATTTTTACTAATCAGTTATTTATATTCATTAACGCATAATAATTTAAAACTATTTTCACGTAATAAATACTTAGACTGTGTGCAAACATTTAAGGTGATAAACTCGGTTTTAAAATAATTTGAAAAATAATTGACCAAGATAGATATAGCTGTTTTATATTTTAAAGGGGAGTATTTCAATTTCGTTTGGCTCGTTTAAGTTGATTGGGAAACGGTACAAGTAATAATGATGTTTCGGGACTGCGCGTATACTGTTATTTTAAAATTTGATTTGTACCGTATTAAAACTTACCTACTGTAATATACTACGAGACGTTGCAATGCGATTCAAACATTTTGTCCGACAATTCTAGAAACAATAATTATATTGTTATTAAGCGGTATGTGTTGAACACAATTTTATGAGCTTTATATAAGGATGTGTGAGGGCCGCCGTTAGCTTCTACAAGACAATACACTTTCGTGGATAATTGAGGCTTTGGTCCTCCACCTGATACCGAGCAGACGTGCCATATAATAGGTCCATAGAAATAATCATCACTGATTCGGTTTTCACCCATTTTCTTTCTCTCAGACTCTTTTATCGTTTATACGGAGACTTAAGAAGAAGGTGAAATGGTTTTCATTCCTTTAAATGACATCCGAAAGGGTTTATCATTACTACAGTACAGGTGGTTTCGCCGAAATAGGTTTCTCAATGAAAACAATTGCAGTTTATTTGGTTTTAGGATTTTCCTTCCTAATGCTTATATGGGCAACTGAAATTGTTTATTTTTCCAGAGAGACTAAAAACAGATTTATTCCGTTTCTTGACATTTTAATTAAAAAAAAAAAAAGCTCCACTTTCATAAATAATGGATTACTTTAAGCACATTATTTGTTAATAATAAGTAATAACATTTTAATAACTAGCCTATGATTTAAAATATCTATATTTTTAACACCTTGTTTAAAATAATAATAGCCCAAAGAACTCGAAGATATAGTTGATTTTTTTTTAATTATTTAAAATAATTTTTATAGTTTAACCTCTAATATGTTATAAATATGAAGTGTTAGTACTTTTATTTGCAACATATTTAACTCTATAATTTAGAAAATAATTTATTTAATATAATTATAATATATTAAACCCTTGAATGTAAGTTTATTGATTTTGTTTAGGTAAATATTTAATAAGTTAAAAAAATTAGAACACCCGCCAACGGTAGATACTTGGAAATGCTGGCATACGGATAAACATGTATTAAGTACCAGTATGCCAGATACGCACCAGTGTAACATTCATAGTTTTACCAGTAAAGAAATTTTACAAAAAAAAATAGTTATATTTTTCATAATAAAAAATTACGATCTTTGGGTTGACATAGTAAACATTTATGATAAAAGAGAAAATAAAGCATATGATGCTAAAAATATCTTATACTAAAAAATCTTTCGGACATAAATTTGTTAATTATCTTGGCCCTTCATATTTTAATTCATTGGCAATTAATATCAAAATTAGTATTTATGCTAACTCCAAGAATCTTAATAAATCGAATCTCAAAAAATTAATTGTTAACTGGTTAGTCACTTTATGAAACTAGTAGTTACGTGTATTGTTTTATTGTTTTATTTTTGTTGAAACTTTAATAATGCGTTTAATTTTTTATTTATATTATTGTTTGATTATTATATTAATTATTAGAATATGTAACTCTTTACCATCATCACAAACTTGCTTACAGGTGGTAGATAGATTTCATTATATTATTCATTATATTATTCATTTCATTATATTATTTATTTATTTAATTGTATAATATATTTGTAATGTTAATATATTTTAATATAATAAATCAAAATAAAAAAAAATAAAAAAAAAAAAAAAAAAAATAGTGTTAATCCGTAAAATGGAAACAAATGTTAAAAATGAAAAATAAATCAAACCATAGTAAGAAAAAAACAAATATTAATAGATAACAATAGGTTTACCAATAGGTATAATAGGTAATCAAAAAATATCATATCCCAAGCATTAATGGATAAACGACAGTTTTGCAGTATTCCATTTGTCATAATGATATATTGTTATCAATATTATCATCATTCATTACTCATAATTGTATACATTCGTCCACGTGAATTACAATTTGAAATTCATTATTGCCTTTGATTTTTGTTTATCATCAATTAAAAATAATTTAATTAACATTCGATGAAATTATAATAGGGTATTTATCAACTAACAATTTTGATCTTCAGAGGTAATTGTATGCGTTTATTTTTCAAATACATAACTGGGAAATATTGATGAAGTTTATGTCATTGTTTCACAGTAAAATAATTTAAATAGTTTTTGAAGAGTTTGGCTATAAGTAGATAATAGATATAAAAATTATTCCGAGATAACTTTTCAAAAAACGTACAACAAAATCGCACACTTTTGATTACACCATTTTTCTTTATTAATATATGAATTAACAATAATTAATTTCAATGTGGATAAACCCTAAGAAGTATTAGCTATACGAAAAAAAAGCACTCCTTTTATACCAGATTTGTACCAGATCTGGTTGTCCAGATCTGAACTACCAGATTAGTTAAATATTTTTGTAAGTACCTATTTTAGATAATTATTTTCCAATCTCCACGTATCAAAAAACATAGAGTTATTTTCAATTTTGTTTCAATTATTGTTATAGGTACGAAGTATTTGTTTTGAAATGATTGGCATTACATCAATATTGCTAAAAACTTACTAAAATGTATTTTTTTAATGTAGTGTTACAATAGTACCTATAATACCTATACCTAAGAATGTCTTCTTTTACCTATATATAAAGGTTCGGTTAACCACTTATAGTAAAATTCCATAATAAACATTTTACACTATACGTTAATATTAATTATACGAATTTATATAAATCACACTACTTAAATTATAGAATCAAACTATATAATTCCCATTGATGAGATTGCGTAAAATTTGAAAAAATTATTAAAATTGTAGATTTCAATATACAATGGTAATTTTTATTTTTTTGTAGCTTTTAACAATAAGTTGAAATATAATAGCTCAACAGTTAAATTTATATTTAATAAATAATAATTATATATATATATACATAAAATAATTTTTAATATATTATTATAATAATAATTATTTAATAATTTTATATTTTATTTAACATACATAGATTAAAATATACAGATTTCAAATTTTAAATGAATACCATTGAGATACCTAAATTATTTAAACGATAATGTTCAATTTTATTCTTTAAGTTTTATATTTTTAATATCTTATTTGTTGACTGTATTAAATTGACAAAATTGCTTATGAGTTTAAAAAATAATATTTTTCTTTGAGATGTATTCAAAGAATTCATGAAAACATCCAAAAAAATTAATATTTTATAATTAGTATTATATATTTTTCTACCAGAACTATTATTAAATATATTTCAGGAATTTACACGCTTGAAAGAATAAACGGGTTAAATTCCAGTAGGTATGTATAAAGAAATATTATTTAATATTAAAAGGTTATACAATCATAAATTTGAATATATGTAAAAAAATATTTTTATTTTTTATATCATGTTTCATGCACTTTTGCGAAATCACAACAAATCAATATTTACATTAATATTTTATGTGAGTACAAACAATGGTTCCATATATAATTTTCGTTATAAGGTTACCTTCTTTTGTAAAGATAAAAATAACTGTCATCATAGAAGGAAGACGTGATCAGAGTATAAGAGAGTAGTTCTAATATTCAACAGTAACTTTGTAAGTTCAGAAAGGACTATTTTGAAAATAACTAAAACTAAAAATAATAACTATTGGAAAGCAAAATCTACTATTAGTTTATCGAATTTGATATAAAACAAAGTATTCAACTCAATCAAAAATATTACCTTAAGAAGGACATTAAAAAGGTAAAGGTTATCAATCATTTTTTATTTTTTGTCCATTCACATAGGTAAATAGTTACAAAATTGGTGGTTGATAAAATTATTACAATAAAAACATAAGTTGGTTCATTATACAATGTGAAAAACAAATTGTATCAATGTAGGACCAGTGCAGATATTTACTTTTATTTTCACTTTTGTTTATTTTAGAACTATATTTTTAAAGAAATCCGTAATTGTATCATAGTTTATAGTATTATTATGTGCGATGTTGGGAGGAAAAAATGATACACTGTCAATTTTGTTTGACTCCGTATCGTTGTCACGAAACTAGATAAATAAAAATCGACCATCATTACTCGTATTATATTTTCTTTTTTCTTTTGATTTGATAGATTTCATAAAAACTATTACAGCTCAACAATTAATGAATTATATAAAATATCTGAACAATTATTTATAAAAGTTATACGAAACTACATAATTACACAACATATTATTGGCTATTGCATAATATAACAAACTGAAAATAACTATTAAAAATAAATATTTTCAATAATGATAATAAATAATGATATAATAACAAGATAATAATCTTATAGAGAGTAAGAAAATCATAATAGCTAGGGGACAAAATTCTTTGAAAGCATTTTATTTTAAGAAAATGTGAAATCGTCTTACATTAAAAGGATCGAAGTCGAACCGAATGTGCTAGTATTGTCGTAAAAACGTTCCCGAATCGATTGTATTTCGCACGATACCGTCGATCTGATCAAACTAAAATTTGTCTACAATATTCTAGTTGACCGGGATAACAGTTTCACAAAGTACTGATGCTACTGATGCGTACTTTTCTATTGATTACAATATGATACGGCCACCACCAACCCCAATACGATGGCATTGCTAGCCTCATTTATTCGTACACAGGTAATTGACTTTTGTATTTTTAGCTGTAGCGCCCCTTTGATGTGAAGCATTTTGGCAAAGCTATAGTTCGGACTCCCACACAAGGTATAATAATAGTGGTAATAACAGTCACCCTAGGCAATACAAAATTGATGAAAATAACATCGTCGGACACAAAGTTGGACGCTATTGGTGGTTGGATAGAGGGTTGGCTAGAAGTGCGGTGCGGTTGGTGGTGGTCACGATTGAGGGCAGAGGGATGACCGTTTACCGTTTTGCTACACTCCGTAGCTACCGCAGCAGCACAGCTACCCCGTTTCCAATCAACGTTTTCAGATAGGGCGCATTACATTGTAAGGTTAACGAGAAATAACGACACACGTTATACTACAGACATTACAAGCCGAAAGTCTATTGTTACGGTAACAGAGTACTCGGGCGGCATCGATTTAATGTGGCTTTTCAAATGTAAGTTTCCATTCGAAGGCCCTAAGTATTGCAATTTCTTGACATAGGAAATCCGGTAATTATTACTCATTATCGTAACTGCACGTCACCGAGCGTAACAGGCACTGATTACGTATGTTGCGTTTGAAATTCACCCGGGACGTGTTCCATATTGTGTTATTGCAATAGACGTCACACTCGTACAGTACCGAAAACTTATGTCAAACCAATTTATTAACCATCAGCATTAAAAGTCTAAGTAAAACGGTTGAATTAAACGAAAAACGTAATTGGTTTTTTCATAACACGATTAGTGAAATAATACGAACAGATGCATTATACATATTGATATTGTATCCATAGCCAATATTTTAATTTACTAATTGAATTTTCACAATAGGTCCGGTATGGTTTTGTTTGGCCTTTGAAAGTTTTCACTTTGAAGATTTCCGAATGGAAACTGTGTATGGAAAACGCATCAACATGATCCAATGCGTTTTTATAATGTTCCTCGGATGAAGGGATTTCAACGTTATTTCACAAACAAACGGCTGTTATTGTAAATTACATTTTGAAGCACATTGATAATGTTATATTAATATACTTTTTTCAGTATGAATAGCAATTCAATTTGTATTTGCACAACGCTTCAGCGATAACATCAATTTTAGTGTATATACTTAAACTGCTGGAGGACTAGTATTTTTAATGTATTTTATTATTTTCTTAAATGTATGGTTAAATTATCAACGGGAAATCTTGAAAATAAATTACGAGAATAAAATTGATTTGAAAAATTTTAAAACGTGTTCACCTGCTATTTTATTAGTATTCAAAATAACTACTGAGCATTACATTTTTAAATGAATAAATCTATACTGTATAGTGTATACAATACGAGTGTATACTTTATTATCCATTCGTTTGGTACCAAAATAATATATAAGACATTCCAGTATTGGACTTTGAATGCTTGTTCACTTCATTACCTTTCTTAGTAATTCAACGTACAGCTTATAATAAAATAAACTCATTTATTTTCTCTATTTTAATTCATTAATTTTCCTTTCGATAGGTTTAATTTTGCTCTTTATTTGTCGTTTATCTTTCATGGAATACTCTCTCTGAGAGATTTTTTTTTTTTTCCATTGTTATGAAATTATTTTTCCAATAATAATCTTATGGTAAATACGATTGAGTTAATATTGTAATTATAAACCTTAATCTACTTAAATAATAATTAATAATTTTATGGCTATAAAATAAAACAATGACGATAAAGTAATTTTTAACCATCTAAGTTTCATATACAAATATAACCTACATTTGCAATATTACATCAACAATTTTAATTATAAGTCCTATAGTTATAATTTCCATTTTTATTAAACATATTATAATATATAATACATTATGTAACACAGTAAAAAACAACAAAAATGTGAAATTATAAAATAATTATACATTAATCATTGCAATATATTTAGCTTTATCAAAATACCAGCTAACATTACCACTATCTCTAAACACCTTGGTTTGTTGTCCAAATAGTATTAAATACACTGGAAGTTAAACAATAATGAATTACAAAAAAACAATTTTTAATAGCAATGATTTTATATGTGAATTTAAGTACATTCTCTATTCAAAAGAAAGTCTTACATTTTTTAACACTGTTATTCTCATTTTTCAAACAGCTTTCTTCGAAACTATGACCACTTTTATCAATCCTAAATAAATCAATATCCAGTATCAAAATAAGATGGCATTAGGTTAGTTGACCAACTGTCAATTTAAATTTATTGGTTTCCCAGCATATTGCCTCCACGTGCCTGTTCGTCCGAAATATTGTCTTCTCGAGGTAAGATGATGAATATGCATTTGAAAACCAATTCACGTACATGATGAATATTTTAAATATTCAATAAACTCTTAATTAATTGTTGAAAGAGCTGATTGTAAAACTAAACGAGTATTAGAAAATAAAATCTCTATTCAGTCATAAAGATTCTAAATCATAATATGCTTAAACAAAAAAAAAAATGTATTTATAATAACGCAGTGAATATATAAAATATCGTTAACAATAAGCCATAAGGTTATACTATAACATAACTTAGAATATTTGTTAAATTTTTAGTAAATAAAAAAAAGTCTATACTACTGCTCCGTAAATTCTATGCATATATATTTTTAATATATAATAATAATTTAAAATCAAAGTATCACACATGTAATTACGTAATTAAAATTAATGAAAATTATAAGTTGACAAATATTATATCATGTTATTAATCAAAAATAGGTTAGAAAAACTGTTGTTCTTTATGACTAAATTAGATAGTTTTGAAATATTTTTTTACTTGTTTATTATAATTTATATTTTAATTTCAATGTATCAATTTAAATATTACATGATCTTACAAGATGAAATATTACAATTATATAGTACATGTAAATATGTAATACATACAATACTGTAAACTCTTATATAGTTGAAAACATTATGATATTCAGGGTTATAGTGTTATCTTTTAAGATTAGTTTGATAATAATAATAATAATAATAATAATAATAATGCATTTTAATTGTAGTTATTGTAGCTATGCTGAATTTTCCTCATCATCACTGTTGTTTGATAAAATATTAAGTCCTTTGGTAGTCGTGGTCTTAGTAGATGGTTTTTTGTTTCGATTCCCAGTGGTTTACTAAGTTTAAATATTATATGATTGGAGACATGGTCAAACAATGCTTGATAATAATCAATCATTTCTCAAAATGTAAGTGACACATAGAATAATTATTCTATGAGGTGACATGGAATAAAATAAAAATAAAATGTTAAAGAGTAAGAACAAATATTTAAGTGCATTAATAAGTATTTTGTTAAAAAAAATGTGCATTTTATTTAATTTGCTATCATTTGATGCAATATACAACAAATCTAAGATTTTATGTTGTCGTTTTTATTATATATTGATTTCAACACGCAATTCGTCTACATACTAGTGATAAAATAATCGAAAAATTGTCAAAACATGACTTAAAATTAATTTTCATCGTATTATATTATGATTGACGGAACCTTTGAATTCTTGTCATTGTTCACCTAAAATTTTATACACATACTTTTCACAAACTACTATTCTTGTAGAAATAATCATTTAAAAATCCATTTTCCGTTAACTGAGATGTAGTTTCTTTGAATTGGAATTCTCAACTATTTTACTGTTTTATTTTTTTTTATTTTCAAATTACTGTAGGATTTCTACAGCTGAAATCAATAAACTATTTACCACACATTATATTTCAAGTAAATATTTTATGGCTTTTGCATTCACTCGAAATGTTTTTGCCTCATTCTAGTGAAAAATAATTCAATTACGGGTCTTGAACAGCCGACAATGACATAGGAGTGTAGTTCAGAAGACATAGTCCCCCAACCATTATGTAAATCCCGTCCTAATAGAAACACTATAATAGGCTTTGTCATATAAATTGGTATTTTCACTCTCCTTTGGATAGGCCACCGTGAAAAGTTAAAACTTTACAATAAAAATTCAAAGTATATATATATATATACACGCACCGACATATATTAATATAAATATACTACACACGTAAAAAATAAATAAATTCGTATGTTACCTACACGCTGCAAAAATAATAGATTTATATAATATCCTGATGCTTAATAATTTCAACGTTCAAAATCTTTGTACGAAACTTTTCACTATTTATTCAATAATCGTAAATATTTTGGTAGACGATAAACAACATTTAAATTGTTATAATTTTACCTGGATTTCTTGCACATTTTATAACAAAACTAAGTAAGATCTAATACTCGTACTTATATTCCTTGATCAAAAATTTTTTTTTTTTAATATTTTAAGGTCAATATTCGTGTTTATTTTATTATGTGACAAATCTGGAAAATGAATTGTTTATTAATGAATAATAATAAAATACTTGGACATAAGAAAAATTTGCCAGATCTCGGAAATTATTCTGATCATTCTCAATTTCAAATTTTTACAAATATTTGTAGAATGTGCATTGATTAAATTTCTTAAATGGCGATGAAATTATATCTTTCACTGAATCATTGGTCTTATGTTTGATTTCTAGTTTAAACCATAACTTAATTTTGTTGTACATATTTTAAATCTATAAAATGCATAAATATTATATATTATTCAAATATCTGAAGAATGATAGTAGTACGTTAGAATTTAAAAATTATATCCTGATATTTTCAAGCATCAATTTCTTTACTATCCTGCATTATCTTTTACGTTGAGTGTGCAATTATTTATCTGAAGTCGATTATGTATTTTTCGAACTCTTTGAACGTATAATTAACATTTATACAAGTATTACCTATATATATATA
>JAIPRK010001358.1:38897-72571 GCA_025469195.1 Chaitophorus viminalis | reverse complement strand
ACTAATGAGCTACTACTGGTTAATTTTTTGAGACTTATTTCTGAAGTTTTAGGAATTTAGGACCATGTAATTTTAGGGAAACTATTTTAAATTTATTTTAGTTGCGAGAATTATAACTTATAATAAATTTTATATTAAATTTTCAAGAGTTTTTAAACAGCCTATTTTTTTTTATCGATATTTCAATAAATAGAAAACGCCAATATAAATATTTGGTAAAAATTTCAAGTAAATGCGGTTTTTCGTTTTTGAGTTAGAGTATTTTAAAAAATGTAATTTATTAAAACGTGATTTTTGCGTAAAATTTCCTTATTTTTTTAAACCTATAAATCTATTATTCCATCACTGATCACTCCGCTCAGAATCTAAAATTGTTTGTACTAATGATATATGGGTATATCTTGATTTTTTTTTTTTTGGTATATGTGTATAAACTTGTAAGGAATATGTTTTTAACAGTTATAACTTTAAGAAAAATATTCTAACACTTAAAAAATCAATTTTTTTCATACACTCTTTTCCACCCTTGCATTTCTTATGGGATGAACCGTGATAACAGTTTGTTTAGAACCGTCAGTCTTATCAATAGACATTGTGACGTCATACTATTTGTGCCTATTGTATTATATCAATTATATTGTATGTTATCATGTTATTGTCGTTACTAGTTAGTACGGCTGTAGATAGATATTAGATGGTAATGAAAAGGTAAGACGAACTGTGAATATCGTTTTATAGTTTGTTAATTGTTTCGAATTATTTTTACCAATAGTAAGTGTACTTTGTATTCTACCTACATTGATACATTGTTTTACATTCTGTCAACTGTGAATAAAAAATACTGATAGTACTGAAAAAAAGAAAAAGAAAATGCAGACAAAATATTGATAAATACTTTTCTTGTCCTCACGAGTCACGGGGGACATTTATCTTCACCTTTAATATTTTTTTTGTTTATGAGCGATATCTTTAAGTTCTGTAAATTTTTAATATTTACCGATGATCTAAAACTATATTTACCAATATTTTCGTCCTATGATGATATACTACAATCAGTTTCAGACCAATATTTTACGGTCTAAGTGTTAATGCGAACAAGTGTTCACAAATCTCTTTTTCACGCCGAAACATAAGTATAAAATATCAATATAAAATTAATGGATTAGATTCATTAATAATATCGCAAATTAAAGATTTAGGTATTATTTTATCAAGTGATTTATCTTTTAATAGCCATATTATAAAGCGACATGCAATAAGGCACTTCGTATACTCAGTCTTATACGTCGTATTCTCGTATCGCTCTGAGTTTAAAAATCTAAATTGCTTGAAAGTATTACACTTCTCCTTGGTTCGCCTTATTTCAGAATATGACTCAATCGTTTAGAATCTTCATCAGTATATCTTAATAACCAAAATAGAACGTATTCAGAATCGACTTTTACGTGTATCTTAAGACAAGCAAAATAGGTACATTTTATGAACAACTATAGAAATACATTTTAATATCAAATCACTGAAAAAAAGGAGAAAATATAATGATTTGCTTTGACTATATATTATATAAACCAATTGATTATTTTCAAATTGATTGTCCCGAATTACTGCTCCAAATACCTTTAAATGTCCCTAAAGTCAATACTCGTGTAACGATTGTAACGCAAATATTCTACAGAAAAACTTACTGCCATAATTACAGTACTTTTGCTCCAGTTAATAGAATGTTAACTACGATCAACTAATTAAATAACTGTTTTTTTCAATTATAGTCCATCAGGTTAAAATCTTTACTCTGATCAAATTATTTATATTATAAAATAATAATTATTGATTAATAATTTTGAGAATTCAGTTAAAATGTTAAATTGATTAAATTACATTTTTGGTGCATCAAAGAATCTTACGGTCTCATATTGATATTTGTATTTTTTTAAAAAAAAATTTTTTTATAGTATACATATTCAAAAGTTATTTACCATCTTCCCTTTTATAAACGCCTAGGAACAATTTTCAAAAATCGGTCAATTAATTTTTTATTAGTATTTACCAAGAAATTTGTCAGCCTATAAAATTAAATTATGTCTAAACTGTGTATCATTTTTTTCTAATTGAGCATTTATAGCTCAAAGCTACAAATATACAATTTAAATTAAAAAAAGGCTGAAACTCCAAGGATGGGTAAATGATATTTTTGCATTGGTCTTTAAACTTCAAAGTTGAAACACATGTACAATTGCTCCCAAAAAAACTGATTTCGGGTGGGTTAGTTTATATTTATATTATATATATATATATATACATATTAAAATTATTGGTTAATATTATTAGAGCCAAATTTCTTAATAATATAGGTTTAACATTAAATCAAAAATTGCAAATGCCTAAGCACATATTTCATTAAAATATTTCAAAAATATTACGAAATATTTGTAAAATGCTAATATAAGTAGCCGGTAAATGTTTCGTGTCGCTACAATAACCAAAATAACTACCAAATAATTAATATCGTAATCAAATATTTGCCATTTTTTCACTGTCTCCCAATTATTTGGAAAATTGCTGAGAAATTCAAAATATGACGCCCCGGCTAGGTACTAACTAGACACATTTTTCTGTAATAAAAGTACTAGTTTTATTTATATTGGAGCACTCCTTCAGGTCAAACTCATAACATAAATTATAATATTCAAAGCAGTTTTTATTTTCTACATTTGATTTAAAATTTCTTATAAGAAATAATAATATTTTGAATTCGCTAGAGTATAATTCGTTTTCGTATATGTGTGGTGCGTGTTAAGTTGCCTATTTGTGCTGATTTTAAAATTTATTTATTTTACTTAGTGTGCCTTTTTAGGCAGTATGATACAAATAAATAATTTTTATATTAAAATAGCCATTAAGTAGGCTTGTAAAGTTGTAAATATAGATAATTGGCTTCAAAATTTCATGTAAACTATAAGATTCGTATTTTACAATAAAGGTGTTCAATATTTGTTTTCAATTTATGACTAAAGACTGTTCAGTAACAGGTACCAAAAAAACTTTTTTTACTAAGTATAAGTTCTCTGTTAATCTTTACCATCTAATTTCTTTTTCGGTTCTATCTATACGATTACTACTGTCAATCAGAAAAATTTTTTCAACCTCAAATTCGTTGAGGCACCAAAGTACATAGTGTACTACATCATATTTTAAATTTATAAATATTTTTATTTTACAAGTGAAAAATTTATTTTTTAAAAATTTTATTTTTCACTGTTAATTACTTCAGTAAATTTAACTGGTTCATATAATTTGTTTTAACAGAGTATACCAAATTTTTCATTTAATATGTGATAAAATTTACATAGTATATAAATCCAAATTTAACTATCGTAAAAGTTCTTCTGATAATACCATTTTATTTATTATGCACTAAACAATATTATATAATTTAAGATAATGTATGTGATCATTTATTTAAAAAGTGGTCAGTACATTTTAAGTTTTTTTTATTTATTTTTTGAAGGTCTTATTGCGGAAAACTTATTGTATGACCAACAAAACTATAATCATGAACCTGATATGAATTATTTGGAGCATGTTCAAATAAAACAACAAATTTTTAAAAGATTCTATAAAATGTACCCTACATAGAATGTATTTTGAAGAAGAAATGGAAAAGTAATAAGAATTACTATTTCAATTCATTGAATATTGACTAAGGATTAGAAGTTGTACTTTTTATTTTAATATATTATATTTAAGGACTTAATAGAGGACATGTTATACTTGTATTTGTCAAATGATTGTTTCTGAACACAGGTTTTGTAGAATAGGCTAGAATATTCTACCATGGTAAGCATGGAAAGAACAAAAGCTGCTGTTCAATCTATAATTCCACAAAATTTGGTCAAATATTCAAGATATTTAGTAGATGTTCGTTATAGCCATCTATATGGAACTGCCAATGGAATATCAATGTTTATAGGTTTTTCAATGGGTGTTCCTGATATTGGATCATATACTGTATTTATATCTCCATCATGGGAAAAGTAATAAAATTTAATTTTTTTTCAACAATTTCAAGAATATTAAGATATTAACTTACTTTAATGAGGATTTTAACCTCTTTGCATCTGATTAAGAATTACATATTGATGTCACATGCAAGAGTAGGCTACAAATTCCAACAACAGAACAATTGTTGATAATTATGGCCATTTATATGGATCAGGTAAATTTGGTAAAATTATAAACATAGAACATTTTACTTATGTGCTGCATCTATAAAATACCACAACAATACAGCATTCAATATTGTTTTCTTAATTAAATGTTTATACATAGTTTTCATTTTTAAATATTATGATTAAAATACTTTGTTATTTGCTTAGGCTATTTTTCAAGTAATTTTTTTTTTTTAAGCTTTTTAAGATTTTTAAAATCTCATCCTTATTTACTGTAGTTAACTTTTTCATTATTTTTTATACCTTATGGTAACAGGCATTTCCAGTGGCATATGTATTGATGACCCAAAGAACAGAAGAGGCTTACAGAAGTATATTTGATTATATTCGGACATGTGTGCCAGGTATTTCGGCAATTAATATTGTTACAGACTATGAAGTAGCCATTTCCAATGCATTGATAAATATATATCCGAGAGTCCAATTACAAAAATGTTGGTTCCACATGACTCAAGTAAGATGTTAAAGAACTTACAACTTTTTACAAATCGTTTCCTATAATACTTGAATATTTTGAATACACTTGTAAAATAATTTTAAAAAAAAACTAGTAATATGCTAACGAGTTTAAATAAATGATTACAATTTTTTAACATAAACAGGCACTGGAAAAAAATGCAAAAGATTTTGGATTACGCAGACAAGTTTACAGGGATGATATTTCACTGTACACTATGTTTCGCATGTCAAAAGTTCTGGTGCTATTGCCAACCAACTATGTAAGCCGAAGGTATCGAGGCGATAGTTATTAAAGCTGGACTTTTTCCGAATGTTGAGGTTGTTCAAAGATATATTACGTCTTTACGTACTCAGTGGATGGAACTAAAGGTTTATAGTTTGACTAAAATTGTATCTTTAAAATGTATTAAGTTAACACAATATTTGTTATTAGTTTTTATCTGTTATACTTACATATATTAGGTGTTGGTCCGGAAAATTTTACGGTGCATGATATGCCAAGAAGGACAAATAATGACCAAGAAATATTTAATCGCCACCTTAATAGCCATATGAATGGTCCACGTCCTGGTATTTGGCACTTTACTAGTAAGTGAATTCATTATCAGTTAAAATTATATAAGTAACCAATTCTTAATGATTTATGTCACTAAAAAAAACTTATATCTTTTAAAAGTCTCTTAGGTAATTAATGATGACTTAATGATTAAGTTATTATTGTTATAATGCCATCTTAAAATATTATGAAAATAAAAACAATTTGTTTTTTTATTTATTATTAAGTTATAAAAATATACTTGGTGAAACATTGAAAGTACATCTACATTATAAAATAAACTATTATATCCAAATTTTCAACATTTGCAAAAATTCTATTTGATAATCTATCTTTCTGATTTAATTTGTTCAGCGTTTTTCAATTGCTAATGATAATTATAATTAGAATTCCTCAGCCTACATTGTTCATTACTTACATCCAGTAACATATAAAGGGGAGGGGCACGGGTATAGGGGGCTGCTGCCTCTCTCCTGAAAGAAATTTAAGGAGCTAATAGAACGATAAATTTGTATAGTTACAAAACTATTCAATATTCATAACCCACAACGTAATATAACGTAAGAACCACATTCCCAAGGAGTCTGAAAAAATGTATTTCTCGATATTTAATTTTATGTGATTTCATGGGTGAATTTGGGTAATTCTTAATGGTATAATATTTATATACTAGCACAAGCGAATCCACAAGAATGCCAGAAGCTATAATAAATAAAATAAATAATAATAAAATAATAATCAGCTGAATTACTAATTAATATATATGAAATATTTTTTAAACGATTTGATTAACATTTTATTTAAATAGATTAAACAATATTTAATCTTGCCAGATAACAACAATATATACATTTTAAATTCTGAACGGAGTGATGGAATCTATTGATTTTACAATGATGTGTGTTTTTTTTCTTTATTTATTTTTTTTGTGTCTGACAACACCTTTTTTGGCAGTAAAAATGCTTCGATTTGCTTAAACAGCCACTTTTCTGAAAGGAAAGTGAATGTAGATGGTACTTGGGTAAGTCAAAAATGCAACTTTTTTAATACTTTTTTAAAAAATCGAAAAAAACGATAAAAAAATTACAAAAAAACGGGAAATTTTACGCAAAATCACGTCTTTACAAAATACATTTTTTTAAAAAGCTCTAACTCAAAAACGAAAAACCGCCACAACTTGAAATTTTCACTAAATCTTTATATTGGCATTCTCTATACGTGGTTATATTTTCAAAGTATTTTGACATATTTTGACTTATTTATAGACAATTTAAATTTTCGATTTTTGTAAAAATAGTTTTTTTAAACATCTATGAAATTTAATTGACTGGCCGAAAACTCTTGAAAATATATTAAAAAATTATTTATAAGTAATACTAATTGTAATTAAAAAATATCGGAGATTGTTTCACTCAAATTTTTTTTAAAAGTCCATAAAGTTAAAATTTGTATAAAATATGTTAAAATCGCAATAATTTGCAAGTTATTTTGTAGTTGAAAATTCATAAAAAATGTTCTGTCAATAAATAAGGTTCAAAATTTTAACACTAGGTTATCCATAAGCTATTCTTCATAAATCTATAAAGAAATTTCTACTGGACTTAAAGGAAAAAATTTTATGACTGTTTTAAATTTAAATTTTTACGAAATTGTATACTATTACATTATATTTAAATTTAAATATATAATACTACATTATTATAAACCCATTTTAGACAAACATATTAACTCCGTTCAGAATCGTTATTCGTATACAATGATATCTATCATCGCATTAAAATTTAACAAATCCATTGTAGTTATAACCTATCCTATAAATGAGGTGCACTCCACACTCAACTGTACAGCAGAGCGAGGCCCATCCAGCTCTTTTTTTAAACTTAAACTCGTCAACGATGGATGATTCAACTAGTATTTTATATAATAAATCATATAAAATATATGTTATAATAATTAGGTACATAATTTGTGCTTAATACTGAATAATATGTATTTAACTATTCAACTTTTTTACATTATTATATTTTAAATAATATTGGCTGAATACTACTAAATATTTGTTTATTCATTCAACATTATTCGACTTCTCATCTGAATTGATAAGTATAAATATATATATATATATGTAGGTAATATTAGCTATTAAGTTTCTGAAATGATCCAGAGTGTTGAAAATGCATATCTTATTAAACTACTTCACTCTGAATAAATTGTATTTTATACAGTTTCCAAGCATATATTTCATATATACTGAGATAAGGAAAATCATAATACTAAAACATATAATTATGTCTAATATTTATATAAATTATTTAGTTTGATACGTGCATATACTATGCACTATACTATGTATACTCTATGGATGCGTGTTATGTTTTTTTTAATTTTCAATAGTTAATATATACATAATTATAATATAATGTGATACACAAATCATAAAATAAAGTAAGCATAGATTAAATATATATTTTAGTTTATTAAAATTTGGTATTTATTAAAAATTTGGTATTTTACGATGTATTTCATTAGTACCTATCTACTTAATTTCCTAATACTTTTTAATTGGTAATTATTTGTGTTGTAGGCATTCTAGATTTAATTTTTTGAAGTTTTTAGGATGAATACCTTGAGATAAATCACTTACTAATGGATTGTAATATTTTGATTATTGAGAATTACAATGTATATTCCTACCACAAATGTGTGAAAACTGAACGGCCGTGAAGGAAACGTTGTAGTTTGTATCTCTCATTTATACACTGTGATCAGTATTATTTTAAGGCTATTAGAAACAGTTATCCGTGGCTCTTTGATTATTTTATTCGTAAGTAAAACCATAGTATAGCTGTGGAATTCAAAATGGACCAAACACGTAAATTTGTCGTAGAAGTGAAAAACGCATACAAAACGTATCCTCAGACTTTTCCAGTATTAAATGGCTTTAATATGAAAGTATCTAAAGGCAGTATGTGAGTATATTCTTTTTATTTTATTCGAATATTAATGGTTTTTTTCAAAAAAGAAACTTAGGTATTTTATAGAAATTAAAAATGTGTTCAGACTATGCATAAAGAACGGAGACCAACCCGTAATATATAATGAATCCGGAATTTTTTTTTTCCAAAAAAATAGTATGATTATGTATAGAAATTGACTTGTAAAATATACAAGAATTATTCAGGCAGTCATTGATTCATTTCAGTTAGGATAATTAGTTTAAATTAAAGCAGTTACATGCTATAAAAAAAACCTGACATTAAAATATACCAACCAGTATAGTATACTAAAAAAATTAAGAATGCACTTGAAAATGTCAAGAATACTTTAACATAAAAATTAAAAATATATAAATGTAAAAAAAACACACTGAGCAAATCATTTATTTGAAATCGTGTTACTATAAAGACTCAAAAAATCAAATTTTTTTTTTCTAACTCAAGCAATTAAAACAAAAACAATCCATTTAGAGATAGTTATATAAAATAAAACAATTATTTTACAAAGGTATTTTAAAAAATGTCATGATATAGAAGTATTAAAATGACATAAAACGTACTATATATATATATATATACATATACATTACAAATGAACAAAACATTTGCATAAATCCCATATGGCATTATTGTTTATTAGGTATACATGACTTAAATCTTAATTTATTGTATTAAAGGTTTATGACTATCAATTTAACTATCTTCTTTATGCAATTTAAAATTGTATTTTTGTTACCTATTAGTGAAAACTCTGCTGCTTGGTATTATTTTGGCACTGAGAAGTCAAACTTAAATTTTTTTAGTTATCATAACATTATCATAACGTAAATATAATTAATATTAACTTAACTTTTTTGCACATTATGTATGAAAAAAATAAATATCTAACATAAAAGACAATTGTTTGGAATTATCTAATAATTAAAAAAAAAGAACTGGATGGGCCTCGCTCTGCTGTACAGTTGGGGGTGGAGTGCAACTCGTTTATAGGATAGGTCATAATTACAATGGATTTGTTAAATTTGAATGCAATGAAAGATATCATTGTATACGAATAACGATTCTGAACAGAGTTAATATGTTTGTCTAAGATGGGTATATATAATAATGTAGTATTTTATATTTAAATTGAAATATAATGCAATAGTATGCAATTTTGTAAAAATTTAAATTTCAAACAGTCATAAATTTTTTTCCTTTAAGTCCGGTAGAACTTTTTTTTTATAGATTTATGAATAGTAGCTTATGAATAACCTAGTGTTAAAATTTTGAACCTTAGTTATAAGCAGAAAAAATTTTATGAATTTTTATCTACAAAATAACTTGCAAATTATCGTGATTTTGACACATTTTATACAAATTTTAACTTTATGGGTTTATAAAGAAAATTTGAGTGAAACGATCTCCGATATTTTTTAGTTACGATATGTTAAACTTATTATAAATCTTGTATTAAATTTTCAAGAATTTTCGGCCTGCCAATTAAATTTCATAGATGTTTAAAAAAATTTTTTTTACAAAAATCAAAAATTTAAATTGTCCATAAATAAGTCAAAATATGTCAAAATACTTTGAAAACATAACCACGTATAGAGAATACCAATATAAAGATTTGGTGAAAATTTCAAGTTGTTGCGGTTTTTTGTTTTTGAGTTAGAGCATTTAAAAAAAATGTATTTTGTAAAAACGTGATTTTGTGTAAAATTTCCTGGTTTTTTGTAATTTTTTTATCGTTTTTTTCGATTTTTTTAAAAAGTATTAAAAAAGTTGGATTTTTGACTTGCCCAAGTACTATCTACATTCACTTTTCACTTTTCTTTCAGAAAAGTTGCTGTTTAAGCAAATTGAAGCATTTTTACTACCAAAAAAGGTGTCGTCAGACACAAAAAAAAGATAAAAAAAAAAAACACATCATTGTAAAATCAATAGATTCCATCACTCCGTTCAGAATCTAAAAAACTGGCATTACTCATATTTAATAAAATACCATTTAAAATAGATATTAACATATACAGATTCTGAATTAAAAAATGATTTTAACATTTCGTCAAATGCGTACGTATCGTTATATTCTGATTATATTTTACATGTTTATTGTTTTCATAACGGTACATATATCGCGATTTTGATACATCTTTAACCAAAAAATCTAAACAGTACACATATGGTTTTCAATTTGTAATTAGGTATTAAGTAATTCGCCGTAAGTCGTATGAAGTGTATCCTATTTCCTTTTGTTATCCAATTATTAAATCATAAAATAGGTTCTTAAATACCGCAACGAAATCAAGTAGTAAACGTATTTTACTTTGCATTGCACAATACTCAATAGTGTGATGTTACTCCAAAATACAAAATTTCATAAATAATTATAATCTTAAAGTACATAAGTAGGTATGTATGTCAAAATCAGTTACCATTTACGTATATTATACTCGAAACACCTTGAAGTGTGAAAATGAATAAAATACAATGACGCGATTAAGCAATTTCATTAAAGCGAAAAGAGATTGAGTTGATATATCATTCATTAGATGTTAATTTATTATATGAGTTTCAAATAAAATTGAACAATCTACAAAATCGAACAATCGTACAACCTTGATTAAAACCGTATTTTAAGTACCTACCTATGTATTTTTTTTATAAAATTTAATTTTAAATAAAAAAATAAAATAAACAGTATTGAAAAATGTTTAACTATATTATATGAATAAAAACGAACAAAAATGATAGTTGAATTTGTGTATTGAATGAAGTAGATAGGTAAGTAAGTACCTACTTACATCCTCGTAGATCGACTCGATACTACTTTAAATGTATTCGTTTTATTTCTCATTTAAATTATAGTAAAATATAGTGTGTACCTTGAAAAAAATTAATTGGCGTTGAATGCAATGAAGTATTTTGTGAAAAACAATTTAATTTTTTTGCTTGGCATCTTCATCAACTCTCTTTGTCTTTTACGACGCTTTTTTTTTGCTCCACCTTTAACTTTTGGTTTTTTTTCTAGTATAATAAAAGAATATCATATTATACAATATTATTATACAAGTAAATATAAAATAAGAATATTGCAAATTGCAATAGAAATGATGATTGGGAAATTGAAATATTGTGGTGATGTGGGTCGTGGGACTGAAAAATATAAGTAATTGACAGCGGGTAGCGATTAAATGATAACATGGTGAATAGAAAATAAACTTCAACAAAAACTGATCTTTTTATATTTTTGTTTTCTGAGAATTCTTATAACGTCAATACCTCGTATTATATTATTTTTATATTTATACCATTATTAAATTAACATCGAGTACCTATTTTACTATTCTAGTCAATATTATCAATAATTTACAGTTTATCTGTATCCAAATTTGGCAATTAATATATAATATATTAAAATAAATAAATTATACAGGTAAGTTATGAATATCGTAATGCACTATTACTATTGCGGTACGTGGCTTTTTTGTCCTACTAGCCTAACATTTTAGCAGCTTTTCTTGGATTTTAACACTCGACTGGATTACTTGGCGTCCCTGTCATATTATCAGATTAACTTCAAATTTTATAGTATCCAGATGGAAATATTATACATTTTAAACAAGTTGTATAATATGTTATATAAGTAAATTATTCTAAAATCTATAACAAAATGTAAGCGTATAGGTAATATAATACAGGGAGCTACGAAGCATACGTAATAACTAAAAATGTACCTTATCCACTTTAGATGAAATGTCTACCAACTATTCTAAACCTAAAATTAATGTAAAGGTGTAAAAATAAAGGTTGTTGCGCGGCGTTCTGTCGTTTATTTCTAATAGATATGTATACTCAACATACCGAAGTCTGGAATTAAATTAAAATTATCTAATAATATATAATATAAAATTTAGCTACATAGTTACATTTATAGGCCAAAATTATTCCAAATTTAAATAAATGTATAGGCTTATACGTACTATACATTTTTCTGTGTATAGAACTATAGAACATACAGGATTGGGCAGGAAGGTATGGATGATTTGAAATAACAGTTATACACTCATTTTTAAGCGATACTTATTTTTTTAATGTGTACCTTAGATGTTGCCATTATAAAAATTAAAGTGGAAAAAATTAAAACATTGATTACGTACGAAAAATAAGTTAATAACATATGTTAAATGCTGTCCGTTTTTGTCCATATTCACTCCTGTAGACGTTGTGAGAAGTTGTTCATACTCCTCTGAATTGCACGTGGTACCGCTCGAATTTCTTGTGTAATTGTTTCACTTAGAGCTTCAAGTGTAAGTACGTGGTTTATTTATGTACATGTGCTTTTTGGTGGGCCCATAAAAAATAGTCACAAGATAACAGGTCGGGTGACCGAGAAGGCGTACGTCTACAAGAGTGTATAGACAAAAACGGACAGCATTTAACAGATTTTTTATTTTTTCCACTTTAATTTTGTAATGGCAACAATGTTGCCGCAACATCTAAAGTACACATTAAAAAAGAATGGATGGGCCTCGCTTTGCTGTACAGTTGGGGGTAGAGTCCACCTCGTTTATAGGATAGGTCATAATTACAATGGATTTGTTAAATTTGAATGCAATTATAGATATCATTGTATACGAATAAATATTCTGAACGGAGTTAATATGTTTGTCTAAAATGGATATATAATAATGTAGTATTTTATATTTAAATTGAAATATAATGAAATAGTATGCTATTTCGTAAAAATTTAAATTTCAAACAGTCATAAAATTTTTTTCTTTAAGTCCGGTAGAACTTTTTTTATAGATTTATGAAGAGTAGCTTATGGATAACCTAGTGTTAAAATTTTAAACCTTATTTATTGACAGACAATTTTTTATGAATTTTCAACTACAAAATAACTTGCAAATTATTGCGATTTTAACATATTTTATACAAATTTTAACTTTATGGGCTTTTAAAAAAAATCATCAGAAACAATCTCCGATATTTTTTAGTTACAATTAGTATAACTTATAATTAATCCTTTAATACATTTTCAAGAGTTTTCGAACAGCCAAAAAAATTTTATAGATATTTTTAAAAAAAAAACTTACAAAAATCGAGAATTTAAATTGTCTATAAATAAGTCAATATATGTCAAAATACTTTGAAAATATAACCACGTATAGAGAATGCCAATATAAAGATTTGGTGAAAATTTCAAGTTGTTACGGTTTTTTGTTTTTGAGTTAGAGCAAATTTCAAAAACCGATATGATTTGTCAGTCTAGAATTTTATATATTATATTATATTTTACATGTAATTTTATGTCAATATTCGCTGTTCAAATGCTTATAAAAAAAATTGTGCCTATGGATTTTAATAATTTTTGAATGACAATAATAACTACTGCTGTGGAATCTTGTATTACATTTTCAAGTATTTTGTAATAGTCAATTTTTTTTTATCACCGATTATTAAAAAAAATGTAAAAAAATCGAGTTTTTCAAATGCCTATAAGTGGCTTAAAAATCAATATAATATTTTGAAAAAAATATGACATAAAGGAAATGCCTATCTTAACAACTGGTAAAAATTTCAAGTTTCTGCGATTTATACTTTTTGAATTATAACAAATATTTAAAATCGTTTGAGGATAAATCACTATTTTATGCAATTTCGTAAAAATTTAAATTTCAAACAGTCATAAAATTTATTCCTCTAAGTCTGGTATAAATATTTTTAAAGATTTTTGAAGAGTAGCTATTATGGATATCCTAGTGTTAAAATTTTGAACCTTAGTTATAAACAGAAAAAATTTTATGAATTTTTATCTACAAAATAACTTGCAAATTATTGTGATTTTGACACATTTTATACAAATTTAAGCTTTATTGGCTTATAAAAAAAATTTGAGTGAAACGATCTCCGATATTTTTTAGTTACAATATTTTAAACTTATTATAAGCCTTTTATTAAATTTTCAAGAATTTTCGGCCAGCCAATTAAATTTCATAGATATTTAAAAAAAAATATTTTACAAAAATCAAAAATTTAAATTGTCCATAAATAAGTAAAAATTTGTCAAAATACTTTGAAAATATAACCACGTATAAAAAATACCAATATAAAGATTTGGTGAAAATTTCAAGTTGTTGCGGTTTTTTGTTTTTGAGTTAGAGCATTTAAAAAAAATGTATTTTGTAAAATCGTGATTTTGTGTAAAATTTCCTGGTTTTTTGTAATTTTTTTATCGTTTTTCTCGATTTTTTTAAAAAGTATTAAAAAAGTTGTATTTTTGACTTACCTAAGTACCATCTACATTTATTTTCCTTTCAGAAAAGTTGCTGTTTAAGCAAATAGAAGTATTTCTACTGCCAAAAAAGGTGTCGTCAGACACAAAAAAAAAAAATAAAAAAAAAAAAACACACATCATTGTATAATCAATAGATTCCATCACTCCGTTCAGAATCTAAAATGTATTTTGAAAAACAAAGATATATTATTGTAAAATCAATGTATTCTTCTCTTCGTTAAGAATCTAGAATTTAAATGTTAAAAAATCATCAAATCGAAACACTAGTTAATCATTGAAAAAGATTTGAAATGTTTACTAGTATTAATTGAATGATGTAATAAAATGTTAGAGGAAGTATTCCCTCACACTACATTTATACTTACTTTAAATTGAATACTTTAGGCATTAACGCATAAATTCATTGAATGTTAATATAAGCATTCTTATTTACATGAAACAAAATAATAGTTTTATCATTAGTCATCGTCATGAAAATTGTTTCCATCTATTGTCGTTTTTATAAATAATTTTGCATAATATGAATTTTAATGAAACATGATGTGTTAGAATTATTTTAAAATATATAACAGTGGTATTGTTACACTTAAGAGAAATATGTCTATAGATTTCAATTCTGGTACAGAAATACAATACAAATAATTGTGTTTTGAGGATAAATTTTACATATTTATTATGAAATTATTTTTTAATGCTTGGTTATTGTTAATTTTTGATCAGTAAAAATATTGTTTCTTTTGATAATAGCTATCTAATAACATGATTAATTTATATGAAGTTTATATACAATTTAAAACCTTATCTTCAGACTACATTGTTATGTTCACATATGTTCTTGGTATGTAGTTATGCTGAAAGATATCACAATAATACAATTTAATTAACAAATTAATAATTTTTATCAATGTACAACATATTTTGTTTTTGAGTTATTTTTTTTTGGTTTATTTGGGAGTATTAAAATATATTAATTCATAGAAGCTATGCATTTATTTCTTTTTTCTAGTATGTCATTTTAATAAAACTGAAACATATCATAATAATTTATTATGAGACATACAAACAGAAGAATACATTCTAAAAATCATAAAAATAATAACTTCTTGTAATGACGAAATAAGAATAACAAATTCTCAGTTATAACTTTTTAATAAACTAAAAATATTGAATATGTAATGAGTACATTGGATTAAAAATAATTTGATATGTATTATGATTTTAATTATAATTATAGACATTAGATAAATTTGTAATATTTAAAAGCTATTACGTATAGTAATATACAGTTTAGATACATAAAATACAGTTTTTGATTTTTTAGTTTCGAAATAATTAACATCAATATTTAATTCGATATCCCTGTTTGGGTATTGAGAAACACAACCATTTAATCCATTTTTCATACCTAACATGAATTTCTAAAATATATCAATAAAGTATTGTAATGTATCCAACGCCGCATTTCATTATATGTATAATGAGTAATAATACATCGGTCGACTACTAGACTACGTAGCCATGATTAAACAGTCAATCGTATGTATTTAAACGTATTGGGTATTGATTTTATGATTTTGGCGAATGTTAATAAAAGGACTAATGCAATTTTATATGAAACCTGTATGAATGTGCTGTGTGTATGTGGATGTCTACGGCAGAGTTGGGCGTTATTCGAGTTATTCGAATGAAATTTTATCTAGATGATTATTTAAATAATATTTTATTCGAATAAAATTTGGTCAAATGATTTTTTTACAATTATTCAATTAAAAATGTATCCCACTAATTTGAAAATATTATCATTAGAATAAAAAAATTAATCAAGTGATTTTTGTATAATTATTGGAATAAATTTTTATTTGACTAATTTTAAATTATGATTATTTGAATAAAAAATTATTCAATTAAATTTTAAACATTGATTTTCGAATAATTTTCGTCTATTTTATTTAGGTAAACATATGGTTGGTAATTAAAAACAGACACATATAAACAATAGTTGGCTTTGTAGTTTAAGTTTAACGGTTGTGAATCTTATTATATTGAGAAAAATGTAAAATATTTATCAATAGAAGAAACGTAAAAGAAGGATATTTTTTTTTAAATAATATTTTAATAATAATTTAGTAATATTATGATATGAATAATATTCAATAATAGTTTTTGTAACGATTACAATAAACATAGATATAGTAGTAAAAAATAATAACAAAAATATAAAAAAATAATTATAGTAAAAATAAAAAATTATAACAAATTTTACATTTCAATAAATAATACTAATAATTATAATTCAATTATAATTATTAAAAAATCTATGTTTGAAATTTAGTAGAATCAATAAATAAATAATAATATGTGGTTGAAAGCCAAAACATATGTGCAAAATGACTACTTTACAGGAGAACGATTTTAAAAAATCAACAATAACCAAAATACAAAAATTCTACTTTATGAGTGTTTTTTTCATTGTTTATTTTTGTCTAACCATGTATATGTGCAATATGCATGTGTAATATTCATCTAAATAACTAATAATAGAAAAAAAATAATGTTCTCTATTATTTTTAGTAACATTAAGAATTTAAAATGCAGTTATCATATCCGGTCATTTTTTCTTTTACATAAATTCATAACATAACATATTTTGACATAAAATTTGTATTTTATAAAAATTTAAAAACAATTTTTATGATATTATCATTGCTTTAAAATCTCAATTTATTAGAGTTCAGACTTAAAAAATAACATAATATGCAAATAATAAAAAAAAAAACTAGGACTTATAATAAATTAATATAGTAGGTACTACACATTTATAGTTTAAAAAAAAATAATTAACTATATGATTAAAAAATATGTAACTTAGGTATTCATAAAAAATGGTTGGTAATTTAACAAAATAATAATATAAATGTAATAATAATATAATATTAACAATTTATTAAAAATGTAACCTACTCATAAAAACGTACTCATATAAAGGTAAATAATCGAAAACTATTCATCATCTGATGAGCTTTCATTTGAGTTTGCAGCTGTTTGTTTGGATTTGGATTTAAGTCCATAGTAAAACGGGTGATACAAAGGATCTATCAGCGGTAGTAGACTAAGAAAATCTTTCTTTTTCTCTGAATCAATCGAATTTGGTTTATTGTATGTCTGTGGAATTATTACCAGTTGTGATGCACTTGTAGTCTCTCTTCCAGCTCTTGTTTTACCAGTTGTTTTTTTTAAATATAATATACGGAATGGGGCATCAGGGTCAAGTGTAGTTTTGAATTGAATAGTGCCAAAATTCTTAATATATCGTAACCATATGATTTTCAACCAATTTACTTTTTCTTTATTGATATCCAAGGTTCTTTTAATAAAAGTACTTGATAACAAAGCTGAAAATGATTTGAAATTGTCCATTTTCATTTCAACTACTTTAAGAGGTATTTTGCCTCTTACATTTCTCACAAAATTGTACCAGTCTATGGGTATGAATATTTCAGAACTAGATAATTTTTTAGCTTTTTCTATTCTTGCATGATCAGTATCATATTCTAAATGTGTATGACCTGGGACAAGGAATTTTTGATCAATTATCTCCAAAGAGGGATGATTTTGAATAGCCAACATAAACATAACTGCTAAATTTATATTACGATTTTGTCCAACATAAGTATGAGAATATGTTATCAAATGAGTAATTGAATTAGTTATTTTTTCTAAAATGTATTTGTATAAAATTGAAGTAATTTGGTTTGATCCACGTCCAACCAACGCTTCATGCCACATATAACAATATGTTTCTTTAAGTCCAATATCTCGTATAGTTTCATTGTAATTCCAAAGTTGACGTTTGTAGAAAACTACATTTGTTTTTAAATCTGGAGTAGGTAAGCATTGCTGCAAATCAAAAACGATAACTTTAAGATTAGGAATAGTACTTAATAGTTTTTTATCTTCTTGTTTTGCTTGATATAATGCATCTACCATATCTTTGTGATTTTGATTCATGGTATTCAAAAGTTGTAGTTCTTCACCACTAGAATATTTTGATTTCATATTGTATTCATCGCAAGTTTTACAAGTATCAATAGATGGTAACTTAAACTTAAGTCCTGTTTCTGCAAAAATACTTCTATACAACCAATTTGATGGACAACTTTCACCATTTTTAGAACATTGTTCTTTGTACAGATCAAACATTTTTTGAATATTTAAATTCTGTGATAAATATAAACGACTAGTATTCTTTCTTGAATAGTGGCTTTCAAAAGCAGGAAAACTTTGAATATGATTCAAAATTTTTACTCTTTCTCCCTGTTGAAAATGTTTTGATTTACCTTTCCCAGATTGAGGTGAAATCCCTGTTTTATATTTTTTTTTTATTAATGATCACATCTAGTCTTCCACGTCCTATACCATAAACATTTTGGAATATTTTTTTGCACACATTCAACATTTTACCATTTACCTGTAGATTATACATGACAGTTATAAGCCTATAATGGGTAGTTCTAGGTGTTGATTTTCTTATAAATGTAGTTGCCCTTTTCTTTTCCTCTATTTGAATACCATCCATTAATGTTTGATCTTGTGCTCCTAAGTTTCCTAATCCATAGAACTCTTCAAATATTAATTTTTATATGTCTTCAGGGCAAAGATTAAAACAATTCTTTTTACAACACAATTTGATTGTCCTAAATACTTTTTTTGGATTCTGTTTCCCATTTCTGTCTTCATATTCTTGACCAAGATATTTACAATTACTCATAAAATTACGTTTACCTTTTTTGTATCGTTTATTCTTACTACATACAACATGGCCAATTTCATCACCATCATCATGTAAAATATTTTGGTTGTTTGCAGTTGACTCATTGCTTTGTAATAATAAGCTGTTGAGATTGTTTTCAATCATACCTGCTACTTGATATGATGTAGATGGTTGGTCAGTGAAATTAATTGTATCTGTTGACATAAAATATTTAATTAACTAATAAAAATTGTACTGTTTATAATCTCGAACCATGTTAAAATTGTACATTACCTGGAGAGTAACTATATGATACCACTTCAACACTTCTCTTCAGACAATCTTCATTTGTAAAATATGACAGTTGACTACATGCATTTATATTTACTACAGCTTGAATATTTTTAGTAGAATCAAGATTTTGAGATAACTCAGTTATTATCTCATTACTTTTGGATAAAGAATCTAAATTAGAAATAATATAGAGTTTTTGTTTATAATATTACTTAAGTAGATTGTATGTGTACATTGTACTTGTGTTGGTAGTGTATAATACTATATAGAATATGTAAATTACCAAACGAATCAATGGATGTCTCTATAAAGTCTGGACTATTATCGTTACACACTTCTGTAGTTTTCTGTTTTATGTAAAATGGATTATAGGTTTAATCAGCATCTGAATCATCAAATATTGATGATGATGAATTTTTTTATAAATGTAAAATAATTAACGTGGTGTTTAGTATTATTTTTACTAGTAATAGAAAGGTAATATTTAATAACAAACTGCTTAAAATTCCATCTCCTGGGTCATGTATTACTTGTGCTGATAATGTGTTTGGTATAGAACGTAAGTCATAGGATTTTTTTAAAAAAAAATTAAAAATATAATAGGTATCTGGGGATTAAATTTTTCTATAACATCTTAATGTATTAATGTTGTTATAGTAAATTAAAATATTAAGACATTATATAATAATTAACATACCTATATTATATTCATTTTCGGTATTTCGGTAAGGAAATTGCAATGGCAAATCCTTACTGCTAAATACATCAGTATTTACATTTCTGAAATCTGTATTAAAATATAAAAAGAGAGTAAATTAAATACAATAAAAATATATAAAATCTTTGTCCCTACATTCAACAATTATATTGACTAATAAAATTATTATTCTGCAAGTATAACATTGTTAATTTGTTATACTCTATATTAGTCTAATGAATTTAGAAATGAACAATACAAATAATGATAAATTTGTACTTAGTGAATAATATATTATTTTATTAGTATATATAAAATATTTTTAAATTAAAATTATAAAATTGATATTTTTTACTAACACTCACTTTTATTACTATTATTTGTTATTTTCTGGTGAATAGTATTATTCTGCAATTTCAATAATTCTATAACATGAATAATAAATTAATAGTATTTAATTTTAAGATGTTAAATTAAATTAATAAAAACTTTATAATATGGCACATAAAACAAACCATGAATAATCTAAAACATGATTTTAAATTTTAGAATAATACGCCTACCTTCGTTTGCACGAAAACTTGGTGAATCTTTAGCTAAAGCTAAACCCAGTAACTTTTTACTTCTCTCGACATTTTAGGTTTTTAGGTATTTAAAATAATACTTTTGTTATAAGATCAGTGAACACCAAACACGTCTTTTCACAATCTTAAGAATAATATTTGACACTTTATAAATAATTATTACGTTAAATAATAATAATATATAAGTAAAATAATAAATAACTAGTGTCAAACCATGATAAGTGCTATAAATAAAAATGGACAAAGTATGATATGGTCGAAAATCAGCACATATCAAGTTTTGACCAAAAAAAAAAAAACATCAATTTTGATAAGTGAAATATCATATAATGCCACAAAATAATTTGTCATCCAAAGAAAGATATCATTTATAATTGTTGTTATAACGTCTTTGATATTAGAGCTACAGATACTATATTTTGACACAATAAAATATAGAATTAAAACAATACTTATCATACATAACCTCAAAATCGAATTTTTGCACATATCATATATGTTTTGGCTCTCAACCACAGCAGTTCTTTATTCGAACAATTATTAATAACATTATTTGAATAATATTTTATTCGAATGGTAATATTTTCATAATAGTCGAATACATTTTTATTTAAATAGTTGTAAAAAAATCATTTACTACATTATTATTCGACTTTTATTCGAATAATTATCTTTATCTAGATAAAATTTTGTCCATCACTGGTCTACGATCTACCGTCTACCCAATACAGGCAACGATTATATTAAAATATTAAGTAAGCACTAAATCTTTATAGAGTGAATGTAATATTTTAGATAAAAATATAATGCACAAAAAAAATGTTCAAGTGTCAAGTCATAAAATACAAAATTACATGTATGTCATTAAAAAGAAACGAAACCCGTACTATGTAATGTGTAGTATTCAACATTTTTCACAGATTTTAATTATGTTTTTCCTAGTTTAGTAAAAATACTAATAATAACTGTGCCATGTAATGTAGGACAAAAGTGAATTGTATAATAATTCCAAGATCTTAACTTGCAGTTTCAAGCAAATTCTGTTTCCGATTTATGATTTTGTGGCATGCAAATTTTGGTGTATTTGTATATGACCCAAAGATATAAAAATATTGTAATCGAAAACCGAATAATTAATACTCGGAACATAATATGTACTCGAATATGTTATAATGATATACTGAATTTATATTTTATAATAATTAATTTGAAATAGCAAATTTAAATGAAATTGAAATACTGAATAAACGTGTCGATATCATCATACACTCCGTGGTGTATTACTACCATTACCACAGTCATTAATTAGTCTGAAAAATAATCGGGATGGATTGTTTTATTAGTTTAAGAAAAAAATTATGTTGTTCTTTTTTTGTTCATAAATTAGTTTAATCCTTAGATATAAAATCCATGAAATCAAAATTCAAATGCAACAATCCCGAGACTTTACTGCTTTAGTAGACATCGCACCATCTACCAAGGATAATTGTTTTTATCGCACGTAAATCGGCCGTAAACTCGTTAGTATTTGAATCTGATTTTTTAGGTGAAGTGGTCACGGATGAGTAGCTATGAAGATATCATAATACCCGACGTTTTCGAGGGAACTTTTATCGAGGTATTTTTATTGCAATTTCAATTATATTGAATTGTTTTTTTTTTTTTTTTGTAGCTTGGGCCATAACCTTGTTATGTGCATTCTTATCGAATTCTCGTTTATTCAATATGTCATTGAAAATGTGTAGTATAATTTTCGTTTCTTTAGTCTAAACTAAACTCTAAGCTAAAAACACCATTTGCTATAAATTGTTTATCGCACTGTATGTACTCGGTTATATTTTGCTATGACGTTATGTGTATGGGTATCCATGGTTTATATCAGAACCAATCAATGAAATCTGTCCGTCAGCATGATCTCTGCAAGAGTTTTGTTGAATAGGTATTATTACTATGGAGTGCAAGGATCCTTTTCAAGTGCATAATTATTAATTATCACAGTATAAATATAATGACACAATTGACCCTATTTACTCAATGCTTACAAATTAAGTATATTTTTTTATGTCGATGGTGATTAAGTGTGTTTTATTGTAAATTATACTCATAGAACAATTTAAGATTATATCAGTCAGTATTTTTTAAATAGATTCTAAAAACCATAATTTTAATTAGTTTCAACATTTTAATTAGCTTATTATTTTTTTAAAATAGTCAATGTTATTTATCAAAACTTGAAGGAGCTGATAAATAAGTTCGTGAAATAAAAGTGTAACGAACAGTTTTCCATTATTTTTCAACATTACAAAAAGGTAATTTCAATAATTACGTTCTTCCGCAGATTATGTTTAAATACGAATCAAAATCTCTAACATTTTATACCATAAATATTTCAACATAAATATTAAATATGATTTCATAAAATATCGAATGGTTATTTAATTATTCTATCCCGTGAGATAAATGTTCTATTAAATATGATTTTACCAAAAATATTCATTTCCAAACCGTTTTTGAGATGTATACCTCGTCCCCTAGCGATAATAATACACGAGTATATAATAGTAAAACTATTATTACATTTTATAGTACGTAGTGATTCACACGATTAAATACATTTGAACTCAATAGATGCAATGCACAGGAGAGAGGTACAATTTTACAGTCTAGTCGTTAATTGTCATACTGGTATTGTACAATAGAAATCTGAAAGTGGTTTTACTATAGCGATTTTGGCACATGTCAGTATGATGTTAATTTAAAAAATAAAAAATATATGTATTTTGTTAATGTGTGCATAAATTTTTATTGTGCAAACCCCGTTCATGACACTTACAAGGGAAACTGAAATTTTTCAATTGTTGTTAAGTATATCTCAGTCACCCTCTGAAACTGTTTTATTATAAACAATATTACATAAATAAGTAATATCTAATAATACATAAGTAATATGTATATTTATTCTGTCTGAGCGGCTGATGAGCTGTATGCTCTGATATATCAACTGGTATCATGCATTTGAACATGTATATGTGACATCTTATAGTCAGGTGTAAACCTAACCCACGGCTTATATGTTATAATACTAATAGCCCGAATAGGCATAACAAAAAAACCAACAAACATTATTAACTAATGAGAAAAAAACTTTCACATCTACAAAAATATTGTTGAATCTATAAATTATAATTTTGAAGATAATAACACTTTTTTTTTTGTATATACAAATCATAGGAGTATTTTATTGACAGTGAGAATTTAAAAATATTAAAAATGCATTACGATACTAATATAATACCTATTATCTTTATACGCTAAATACAGTTAAAATTTAATAAAATATATTTGGTAAATTGTATACAAAAAATTACGATAAATTAGTATAAAAACAATAATAATTTAACATTTAAAATTAAATGAATATAACGTAGTATTACAACATATAAAGTGGGAAAAAAACTTCACTATTATTATAAAACAATTAATATTTTTAAATCAATAAATAATAGATTAAATTAGAGTTTGTAATTCATTGAATACCTGTACCATGAATATCCAATAAATTGGATCTAATGTATCGTACTTATTTGTTATACAATGAAAACAATTTTGTAAAAACATCCATATAGGCGACATTAATAAGACCCAAAAAACCTTTTTATAAAAAAAGATTAAGTATATCTACTTAAAATATTAATACGACAACTTATACCTAAATTGGGCGTATGTAATTTACGAATCAATCAACTTTGAATACTGTATATAAACAGGATTACAAAAATCCAATTATGGTCAACGATTCATTATAGATTATGGATCGTTCTTGTTTATTTAATGAAATAGATAAATACAGGTTTAATTTGAGATTTTAAAATAGTTTTTCAAAAATGAATGTTAACTAATTTGTGTAGTTGAAAATAAAAATAAGTGAAAATATAAACTGAAATAAAATATCTATTTAAAATACATATTTATGTATACAGTTACCAACAATTCAGTCCTCTTAAAGACATAACAATTTATTTTTGATGGCGCAATTTACTCTGACTTAAATGAGTGTTCTGAATGCATTTATATATTCGTAATATATACAATTACCTATTTTGTACCTAACTTCTATAACATATTTTGAAGTTTCTATTTAACTAACAAAAATAATTGCTAGTTAAGTTTGAATTGTCACTCGACCTTTGATCGGATGAACTTACTTGTGTGATGTATCTACCTATATGGAAAATCTTTAGACCTATTCAAAATCGTTTCCTATGCTTTCGGGAGCTTTGATAAACGCTCTTCCATTGTGAAATGTAAATATTTTAACATAAAATCTAAACATGCGTACCACAAACAATTCACGTATTACGTTTCTAGTGTTTCTACAGGTATAACGCATACATATAAGCGGCGGTGTAGAGAGATTAGAGAGTGTTTTGTAGCGCCCGAAAAAGTGAACAATATTTGCATCCGTTTCAAACCAATCTAAAGTGTTTATGTATGGGATTTATAATAAAATGTTGTACACACTTTCGATGACCTACGCCACGCTGTGAAGATGTTCGTAGCATTATAATTTTATAATAAATAGATAGTATATTAATACATTATTGTGTATACCTACCTAATTGGCAAAAATATATCATGGAAGAATTGTAATATTAAAGATTTTAATTTTACACTGTCTCACTGATATAGTTGTTGATATGATGTTAACCGTGTCTTGCACACATGAGTATCATATTATAATATTTGCAGTTACAACGAGCCTAAAAAAATACAAGTATTATATAATGAGAATATTGTATTTATTGTTTAAACATTTATTGAAAACCATAAATGTCTCCGATTAATAGGAATTAAACTCATTAGCACAATACATAATATTTAGACTTCGAAGGTAACCTCAAGGATGTATACGCGTTGTTGGATTCTCGCTCTATTGTAATATTTTGTGAGCCATTTTACGAAATAATCGTTAAACGAAAACGATTAAATATTTACATAAGCATGTATAGTCAGTACCTACCCGAATGGTACAATATTTCATTGAATTAATCATACACGGTGAAATAAAATACGTACTATAATAAGCCGTTAAGATAATATAACATTTGTATAATATGTAAATATTCTGCATACGCTAACCTGCAACACAGTTATTATTATAAATGTATTGATTATAGAATATCGAATCGATAATTGTCTAATGTTTTACAAGTCATATACATTGTTCACAACGATTCACGAACTGTGTAGTTAGTTACTCATCGGTCTTTTCTTTGCGTCATTTCACATCCAGGCCAGAGTAATGTTGTATTGGCATACGTTTGTTGCATATTTCATTATGAGTATTGATAACCTACCTTTAAGCTTAATACGCATAGTATATACATATATATATATATATATATAATACGTTTTCGATGTTATGCTTCCGTTGCACTAAATGCGATTGCACGAAACCTAGGTATGGCTATATCAGAGTTATGAGTAAAACAAAATCATTTAGTCGTTGCACGATTCATATATAGGCCCTACATATATCTTATGGCTACCTATTCATAGTAATATGTTTGTTGATGCAAAAATAATTCCTGGAATAGGTGGATTGAAAATTGTTTATATAATGGTATTTTTTCTGCACTTATATTTTGATATATTTAATCCACCTATCCCCTGATACCTATTATTTTTGCATCAGTAATCATTATTTCATTATATTATGGTGGAAATACTAATAGACGCACGCGTGCTTTGCACATATTTTTATGTACCTACTCGCATAAGGTATACTTTGTACGCGGAAGTATTTATTTTTCAAATATGATGTTTATATAGTCTTAAATATGTATGACGTGATGCTTGTGTCTGAGTGTAAATTATTACATTCAGTTTTTAGTTTTTACCACGTATACTGTTGTTAATTATCATAGGTACTTCAAGTTTTTAAAAATAAAATATTAATTGGAAATTTAGTTTTGAATTTTTTATTTCAAGTTTACATTTAATATTTGTCAGTTTTATTCAAATAATGGCCCAGGTAAAAATAACATATATTTTTAGGTTTTATGAAATAACATGTACAATTTTCCTACAACTAAAGACTATATTATACTGTTGTAAATATACATGCCACCTTTTTGTCAAATAAGTATATTTCATAATCATAGAAAAAATGGTTGGATATAAAAATGATATTATATATTAGCACATAAGCTTATTTAAATTGTATACAAATTTAATATAACGGCTGACACCGGTACTCGCCACCACAGAAAAAGTGTTGACTTGGCAATGGATGATACATACTAAGTCGAGAATAGGGCTGTCGTTTCCCCAGGTGTAGGGAACTACGGTGTATTTTGTGGATTTCATTTTATGTTTTTAATCTTTTGACATTATATTATTTTATCTTTTATTTAACTTGAATTGCGTTTATTTTTGAAAGTACATTTTATTTTAAGTGTTTTTCTTTTTTTTGGTATCCCGAGGTTTGGTAAGAATTTACTTAGACGGTCAACTTTAAAAGGTACTAAAGTGGTGTAATAATTATTTTCTTATCCAGTACTCGTTTTCGTGGTCAGGTAAGAAAATAATATAACATTTGCTTAGGTAGATTAAATTCATACTCGAATATTTAGCACTCGTTTTCGTGGTCAGATCACAACTGTTCGAGCGTAAAACGACTTTATAGAGTGGTAGAGTGTGAAATCTGAGGGATTTTATATGGTAAAACATCTACGCAGTACTCGTTTTCGTGGTCCCTAGAAGAAGAACTGAATACCTATATATTTTACAACAAGTCTTACACCTTCTAGTTCTGGGTCGGGGGATTGATCTACCGAAATACATCTATACAATATAATTGTCCAAACAGTCGGTGTTTTGATTTTAAAACCAATTGAAATACCTGAAAAACTTGCTGCAATTCAACCGGTTCCTATTTCTAAGTATTTTAATGAGCGATATTCGTCGGAGATATCAGTACATGGTTATGAATATGGTTTAGTTTATAAGTGCGAAAAAATGCATTGTATTCTATAATACTGTAATAATATTATATACCTAATAAATAATAATAATAACGGGTAGTTATAAATGTATAATAATAGGACGGGAAATCATTATTATAGGCATATGATAAACGTCATTATTCATTTTTGAGTTTTGACTACTTCGAGCCGAACTTTCGACGACGGCCACGACTTATTTATTATTATGGTGTAATTACGTCCCACGTCTATGTCATTCATAATATAATGGCGTAGTCATCACGAATGTGTGCTGAAGTACTTATGCATTTCTGTTGTCCACAACGCTTGGTGTCCGAATATTATTGTTGTCGTCAGGAGAAGTAAAAATATTGCAACATAATATGAAATTCGTAGTACAACAATACATATATACATAATTATATTATGGGCATATTTTATTGCGATCACGTTCTGACTGGCATCCGATTTTACGCATCACATGGCTGTGCGAAATACCAAAGTTAGTGTTGACTAAACGTACCAGTCGATTGCATTCGCATTGCTCACGTGTAAATTTCGGTCATCGGTATTGGTTTTTGATTTTATTCTTATTACTTTTTTTTCCCATCAGTGTTTATTGACGAATAAATAGTCTTTAGATTCGGATTCGTTGGTCGCGATTTATATAATTTTTTAAAAATACATTTACACCATCAGGTGGACAAATAGTAAAATACTATTATAAAATATATATATAACATACACATTGGCAAAATGACCGTGTCGGGAAACCGTCGTGTTTCGATTGTTGATAGTCGACCGGAGATCCGTGAATACCCGCCAAAGTCCGATCCCACACCGTTGTCGGCGGTGCTCGTGAGAGACGCTTACAAGCAGTACGGTCAAACTGATATACTAAAAAATTTTAACTTGACAATACCTATGGGAAAAATGTAAGTATTAATACCGCAAAGCTATCTAGATAGGAGAGAAATCGAACAAGTATTGTTACGGTAAATGTCGGTAGGTATACGTATATTGTAATATTTACCAATTCAGCGGTGGACCTATAACGACTGAACCTCTATTTCCTTAACGTTCATCGGCTATGTATGTACACGATAATAAATTATGATTTTCATGTATTATTATAAAATTTTTTGCGAAAAAAAACCTAATCCATAGTGTACTGCATCATTATGGAAATACAATTATTCAAAACGAAATTCCTCTTTATCCTTATGGCCTCAAGCATTCACACACATTACCACGTACTTGACGCATGAATTCTTCTTGAAATGTAACAATATTTACTTATAAATTTATATTCCATAAAATACTAATATTATGTTTTCCTTGATTATACAAACATTGTAAATTTGGAAATATAAGAATTTGAGTAGTGCGTCAAATAAAAGTTAGATCATTTTAATATTTTCATTTTACACGTTACACAAAACAATAATATTTGTAAATTAAATAAATTAGAAATTACCTTACATCCTTACTTTCTTGTTAAGTGTTATTCGTGTATTCGTGTAGCGATTACTATATTATGTCGATGCAATATACAATATTATGATCAATAGACAATATTAAAATTGATTATAAACACTAGTAATTAGTATTAATAATCAATGATATTAATAACTGCAAATTATTACGGCTGAGTAAACTGTTATCATCATCGGAAAAAAAATTAAACCCAAGTTCTTTATACAAATATTATTGTAATATAAATATAAAAAACACATAATATGAATTGGTATTCTCTTTCATAAATACATCTCTAAAATTTTTAACTTAGTACTTACACAGTAAGTATTTGAAAATTATAAAAAATGATTTTAATGTACCTATAATTTTTTTATAATGTAACATTATACTATGTTTGATGCATACATGATTATCATTTACAGATACGGATTATTGGGACCTAGTGGCTGTGGAAAAACAACTCTATTAAGTTGCATTATTGGCCGATTACGTTTAGATTCTGGTTTTATAAAACTTAAAGATGAAAGTATATCTGACATTGGCTATATGCCGCAGGTAACGATTTTTAGATTATGATTTAAAATTGTTTTTGTTTTTATTTGATATCAAAATCTTAAAGGAGTTGGCATTGCATCACGAGTTGTCCATAAAGGAAACGTTTACATACTATGGCTACATATTTAATCTATCGAACGATGAAATAGAAACTAGACGAAAAGAACTAAAGACTCTTTTAGAGATACCATCGAGCAATTTGATCTTGAAAGAGATAAGGTAAACTAAAAGTTTGCGAACATTTTTTCATTGTAATCATTATTGTTATGCATTTAAATAGTTCGTACTCAATATAATTTATTTATAGCGGTGGTCAGCAAAGAAGAGTATCATTAGCAGTTGCGATGCTTCATAATCCAAAATTGTTGATTTTAGATGAACCTACTGTTGGCTTAGATCCAATAATTAGCCAGAGGTAACTAATGACATGTTTGAAATATTAAAAAATTCTAATGCTGTTTAATATATGATTTTCTTTATATAATTTATATAGATAGAACACAAAGCTAATTATATTTTGTTATTATTTCATGTAAATAATAAATTGATTAATGCTTATTAATATTCATTGTTTCATTAATAATATGGGAAAAAAAGTTAATGATAAATTAGTATAAATGAGGAATAGTACTATTTCTTTTTTATATATTTATTAATCATTGAAGAATAAAAACAAGGGAAAAATTTCCTTGTTTTACATAAGTTCCATTTGGCTATTTAAAGTATTATTCGTATAAGCCATAATTATAATAATATTGAACTGATGAGGATATTAATAATTAATACACACCTTTTTATTCATTTTTTTAAAAAGAGTTTAACTTTTTTACGTATTACGAAGAATATCTGAAAACATTGTGAATCATTTTTGTGTTTCAATAGCATTTGGGATCTTTTATTGAATTTAACAGAGAAAAAAGGAAAAACTGTAATTATAACAACACATTACATAGAAGAGGCAAAACAGTCACATATGGTAAAATACAAAATATTTTTTTATAAACACAAATTATAACAATAAATATAATGTTGTGGTGATGATTATAGATAGGTCTAATGAGAAATGGTAAACTTCTTACCGAAGAAACTCCTACAGAACTATTAAGAATATGTGATTGTTCGTCGCTGGAAGATGCATTTTTAAAAATTTGCCTTAATCAATCAGAAGAAGATAAAAAGAAATTAAAGGAAATGAATGAGACACAAAAGGATACGAATAAAACACAAGAAACACAAAAATCAAATATTCTTAACCTAAAACAAGTACGAATGACAATTAATAAAATACTAAGAGATTCGGAATCATTGTAAATCCTAAATACGACAACATTCAATTCCATATCCTTAAATTGCATACACAGTGTTTCTTTCAGACAATTTTCTCTGTGGGAGGGGGAGGGGAACTAGAAAAATTGTAGGGTAATTATTATTACATGAAAAAAAATACATTTTTTGATAATAGTTACCTTTATCTGTTATTTATGATTTTGGACAGTATAATTGAATACACAAATGATCACAAGTTTAACATATTCATATAGTATTATTATTATATAATTAATATTCATTTTAAAAATAAATGTTATAAAAATTAATAAATTATTATATTTTAACAACTGTTCTATACATTTTCAAGTAATAACGTGACATTAATATCACTTAACAGTTTACTCATAACAAAATCATAAGACTTACACAAATTAAATATAGATTTCAATCAAAATATTTTATAAATATAGTATTAACTCATATAACAACAATAACAATAATAATAATAATAATATTTATTACGGAAATAAAATTCCAATTTACATAATATTTGAAAAAAAAAGTTATAACAATTAATTTTAAATATGGTATTAAATATAAACAATAAACTGCTTACAAAAAATATATATATATATATATATATGTATAAAAATCTATAAATCAATATGATATAAAATTTATTACGGATATATTATAATAATTGACTTATATCTGACAGTGTTGCATGAAAGAAATCTATATTATTTGTGCTATTCCGGCTGATATAAAATAAGTGGTTATATCTTGCACTAGGAAGTTTAATTTTGAAATTCAAACGTTCAATTAATTTTGGACAGTCAATAAAATAATTTAATTATTTAAACAGAAATTTTAGTGTTAATAATTTTAATCTTTTAGTTAATGTCATTATTTTAAAAAATATATGTGCAATATCAATATATCATAACCTGACTCTACGTACAATGCATTAGTAGCATAAACATCGCAAAAAATTATTTTGTAATTTCGAGAGACATTGTAATTGATTTGATGTATTAAATAGTCATCATAGGCATATCTGGATTAAATTTGGTGCTATATTTTTGTCGACCTCAATGACCTGTGTGGGAGCAAAGACCCACGACCCCTTTAAACAACCCTATTCATCCACATGCACATACATTAACTCATCAGTTAATAATTATTGATAATTTATAATAAAAAAAACACTTAATCAAATAATCACAAACATTAAAGGCATAGATAAAATTACATTTTTTATTATAATTTTAATATTTCATAAAAGAAATATGTTTTTAATTTGTACTAATATTATTTATTATTTTATCTTTATAAATTGTAAAAACTAAAAAACTAAGGCTTAAATCTGTAAAACTGATAAATCTGTGAATTAGTAACAGTGTAGGTAGCCGATTTCAATAGAAATTAAATTTTTTTTTTGTCCAATGCTTTCCATAGTACAAAATTTGTTCAATATGTAAAATAATTAAAAAATGAAACTTTTTTGTTGCATTTTTTCACCTTTTATATTCATTTTTAGGTTTTTAATGCATTTTTTATATACTTTATAATATAATTAGAAAATTTGATACAATTTATTTTGGTTCCTCCTAAATTTCGGAATAGATAACTGTTATATTGGAAAATCTATTAAAATAATTTAATATTGAAGTTAAAATAATAATTAAAATAATAATAATGAAATAATAATATTGGATTTAAAATAATTAAAAATAATTTTAATATTCTGGAAGGATATTCAAATTTTCTAGATAAAATAATATCTGAAGATTAATAGTCATTCAGTTATTATATTTACTATAATAGTAAACTTCAAAGCGAACAACTTTGGTAAAAAAAAAAATCAATCTCGTAAACAATTTCGACAAATTAAAATTCGATGGTTCTATAAAAAATATGAAATTTAGGGGTTCTGAGAACTTTCATGCACCCCAAATTTTGCCAGTGATAGTCATATCTGATGATTGTAAATTCTACCTCATTCACTATGATATCAAGATTACATTTTCTAATATATTTTTATTTTTTTATTTAATATTCTTGACATTTTTCTCTGGGAGGACTTTGGAAATTTTCTGGAAGTTCCAGGAGGGTTGAACCCTCAGACAATAGAGTTTACAAATAAAGTAAAAATATTTTTATTTTATGTAAATACAGCCCTCAAGAAGATTTTCATATGCTATGAATTTTCCTTTGCCGCCACTCTTAAAAAATAAATTATTTACATTTGGTCGATTCAAAGCTCAAGTTTATAAGAACATAAATATGTTAAGGAGAAACATACCGTGAGTGTACATTTTCATAAATAATTACTCATACATTTATTACTAATTAATTATTATACCTGAGAATACATTATAGTATTTTACATTAATCTTGTTTTATTTATTTTTTTACTTCTTCGATTTGGACTTAAAGGTTTACTCTATTTGTGATATTCTTACCGCTAATCCAAACGGGATTATTTAACATCACCTGCGGCCATGACCCAAAGCATTTGGCACTTGGTGTGTTCA
>JAIPRK010001358.1:0-35522 GCA_025469195.1 Chaitophorus viminalis | reverse complement strand
ATAAAATTATTTATTCAAATATATTTTAATTTCATACGAAGAAAAATACAGATTTCTTTAAATTTAATAGACAGAATTATGATATTTATATTAAAAACATTTCTCTACAGGGAATGCAATAAAAACAGAAAGATAAATATAATTAAAATCTATCAACTATTATCTATATGTCCTTATAGAGTGTAAATAGTTTTCTTATCCTTTTTCACACAAACATTATTGTTATTTTTTATTAAAAATCCACACATGCATTATGCATAAATAATGTAGATTATGTTTGAAAAATATATCACAATTGACCGACGAAAAAACTTTAGGAATGAACTTCATTGAAATCGCCTTGGCTCAAGTCCTGGTGCAGACAATATTTATCATCAATCAAACAGCCCTGGTTATGACCGTCATGTTTGCTGTTTTCGATAATCCATTCGTTGGTGATATATTCCCGTCATTTTTCCTCTTGATGCTGCTTGGATGCGGTGGAATGTGTTTTGGTACGTATGGTTATTTTCAACGACAAATTTTAAAAAATGTCATTCATTTTACAAAACGTTATAGAATTAGTTAATTAATAATATTGGAACAAATATATGCGTTCCTATCCATTTAATATCAAATAATTCGATAGTTTCTGTGTAATACATTGAATAGTTTAATATTAACTGTTTTCCCAATACAATAAATAAAGCCGGTAAACTCTCGATAATTATTCGAATGGTCGAACAAATACCAACGGTTTCTCCCATAAGATACACTAAATTCTAGTGACTAGAACATACAAAATTTTGATGTTTGACTAATTCTAGCCTATCACATAAGTATGCATAAATATATGGATCACAAGGTCTCACCATGTAGTTCCTCTATATAACCAAAAGTAGGCACGATTAAAATAATTATTAGTTACTGCCATACATTAGCTGTGATATTAATATTCTTTACCTATATAATATCACAGTATGATTAAATTGATAATTGTTATTATTTTTATAAATTAAAAGTCAATTATAATCGTCATTTGACCGTACTGTCAAGGTAATTAATATTGTTTCAGAATTTTGTTATAACTTTGTTATTTATAGCAAAAAGATGTACTATGAGCTTCTTGACATTAATATAATTATGTTGGTTAAAAAACAATCAAATTTAATATTTGGTGCTTATCATAATATTAAAATTCTTCTTCACGCATTTAACGTTAGCTAGATAAAAATATTTTATTCAAAGGAATTTAATATGAAACAAATTTTAAAACATTCGTGAATTATCAAATATTAAGTTTTTGTCATATATAATAACACTTACTATGTTACATTACTATGTAATATGGCTTTAGCTATACCTAAATGTCTGTTCTTTTTTACGTACATTTAGTTTGGTACATTGTATTCTATTATTCTATTATAAAATAGTCTAGTTAATATAACGGTTATTCATCTACAGGTTTATTCACAGCTATTACTTGCAGAACTACAACGGAAGCGGCATTTTTGGGCATAGGAACAAATTTCCTTTTGAAGTTCTTGTGCGGTAAATAGAAAAACTATAACTATTTTTTTTACCTACGCATTTTTCATTGTCCATTCGAGTACAAACAGTTTTTTTGTGTTCAAGATATCACATTTTCACTAATAATACAATAAAAAATTGTTGAACTTTTCAGGGCTGATGTGGCCAACTGAGGGTATGAATCGTTGGTTGCGAATGGTCAGCGATTACTTACCGCTGACAAAGTCCACTGAAAGTCTGCGCTCGTTAACCGCCAAAGGCCTCGGTTTCCAACATCCGACCGTCTACATAGGATTCTTTTCCATATTATCTTGGATCCTGATCTTCTCGTTGGTGTCGTTCGTAATGTTAAAACTCAAACGTGACATCTGGACCAAAAGCTAAAGCGTCGCAATATTATATTATATATTTTTTTTCAATTTATATTACTATTTTCATTCTTGTAAGAGAACCTACAGCTACATTTAATGTGTACGTGCATAATCATATATACATAAATAAGTAGACATTAAAAAAAATAAAAAGGATTAATGATTTATTTTTTTATTATTTTTCAAACCTATTATAAACCAATTATTACAGAATATTTAAGTGCAGGAAATGATAACTAAGCTGATATGGTTTCCAAGTTGAAACATTTCTATCGACTATCACAATAAATAAGGAGTTAAAAGTATATTACCGAAGGAATATGAATTAAGAATAAGGAATTATGATTTTAATTTTTCAGTGTAAATAGTTCATAAAAATTATTATCATAGCTTAAAATCTTTTCGAAAATACGTGATAGGTAGTTATGTTTTTGATAAATATGAATTCCTCAATTATACCAGTAATTACTATATAAGAATATGTTTAATATTCAATTTTTAAATGGGTTTTACGTTGGTAATATTGATGGCGCACTTAGAAAACAATATTATTGAATTATTATAATTTATAACATAATTGTTTAATACATTTTCAAAATTATATTTGTACTACAGCTGGTTGTTTTGTTTAATATAATAGATGATTTCGAAAAACTGCAATCTATGAATCCATTACTATTAAAAAATATACACTATATTTTTCTAAATAATATACAATTTATTTAACAGTTGTATAAAGTTATACCTTTAAAAAATACTCAAAAACAACAAAGGATTTTAATTTTAATTTATTTATACCATCGAAAAATAAAAGAACGATATTTTTCACTAATTAGCAGATTTCAGCGTATTAGATGGCGTAAAATAGGTTTTACAGTTTTACAGTTGAATAACAAATGTGCATCGTCAATGGTAGCTGTACTGCTATCGGTAGGTATAATACTCTGATAATATTACCAAAACATAGCAGGTTGGATAAGGATTTGCTATAATGCTGTGTATACCAGCATCCATGGTTTATATCATAACCAATCAATGAATTTTATCCATCAGCGTGATTTCTGTATCAAATTTGTTAAATAGCTGTACCTAGTACCTATAATAATTAATATTATCACCATGGAGTGCAGGGATCATTTCAAGTTTATGATTATTAATTATCAAAATTTAAATAATGACACACTTGGCCTTTTTTACCCAATGCTTACAAATTAAGTATATGTTATTATGCCAAAAGTGGTTGAATATATGTATATTTAATTGTTGATTATACACAAAAAACGCTTAACGAATATAATAGGTCAATATTTTTGAAATAAGCTCTTACAAACATAAATGTATTAGTTTTGCAATTTTACTATTTTTACAATAAGTCAATTTTATTTATTAACTCATTAGAGCTAATCAATAAGTTGAAAAAATATATATAGAAAACACAGCTTTTCATTGTTTTTCAACATTATAAAACGGTATTTTCAATAATTACGTTCTCTTGCGAATTATGTTCAAACACGATTCAAAATCTCTAACTTTTTATATTATACATATTTCAACAAATTATTTAAATATTAAGTATGACTTCATATAATATCGAAGGATTACTTTAATTCTTGTATCATGTCAGATAAATTTTCTACAAAATATGACTTTTCCAAAAATATTCATATACAAACCGTTTTTTAGATGTATATTTCGTCGACTATCGATAATAATACACGAGTACTATAGTAAATATATAATTCTATATTAAAGTAGGTACGTAGTAATTCATACGATTAAATACATTTGAACTTAATAAAAGCACTGCAGGAGAGAGGTGCAATTTCACAGTCTAGTCGTTAATTATCATACGTGAGTTGTACAATAGAAATCTGAAAGTGGTTTTACCACAGCGATTTTGGCACATGTCAATTGTATGCTAATTAAAGAAATATTAATTTATTTCGCTAAAGTGTGCGTAAATATTTATCGTAGAAACTTTGTTTATGACACATTCAAGAATCAAGCGAGGCATAAAGTTTAAGTTTTCCATTGTTGTATAGTATATTATCGCCATTAAACTGTTTTAAATTATTGTATAGATAAGTTATAACTAGGGCATAGAACTTGAAGCTTTAAAAAAGCACTGACTATGCAAGCACCTATGCAATTAAAAACCTTAGAATATGCAATTCAATTTTTTTTTTTTGCCGCTTAATTTAAAAGTTTTAATAAAATAAAAATGCTTTAAATTAAGTCAAACCTAATTACATAATTAGTTACCTGATTTATCGTTTCTAGGAATAACATCTGCCCAAGGACAGTCAAAAACAATATTGTATGACAAAAATTAAAAATAAATAAATATGTTTTCAAACATTTTGACTATATTATTTTAAATAAAAACGTCGGTAAAGAAAAGATTGAATGAAGTTAAATATGTCTCAAAATGTATAAACTAGCACGTAAAAGTATCAGCTATGTCTTAAAAACAAAAAGTACTCAAAATATGCATTCATATGCAAAATAAAATTTCAAAACAAGCTTTCTGAAAGCATGAAGTGTATTTGTTTTGTACTCTACTATTTTTGCAACAGTGCTAAACAATTATGCATGTGCTACAAGTCCTCTGCCATAGTATAATCAAACTAATATGTATATTAAATTTGTCTGATCAGCTGATAAGCTGTATGTATTCGAACCTGAATGTGTTAAATCTTTAGTCAGATACGACTCGTGACTTTTATATAGTTCTAATCCTTATAATAAATGTTGACTAATTTGTGTAGTTTAAAATAAAAATAAGTGAAAATATAAACTGAAATAAAATGTCTATTTAAAATACATATTTATGTATATAGTTACTAACAATTCAGTTCTCTTATAGACATAACAATTTATTTTTGATGGCACAATTTACTTTGACTTCTAAATAAGTGTTCTGAAACATTCAAATATTCGTAGTATGTAAAATTATCTTGTACCTAACTTGTACAGCATATTATGAAGTTTCTATTTAATTACCAGAAATAATTGCTAGTTAAGGTTCATTTGTCTTTAGAGCTTTGATCCGGCGAACATACATATGTGACATACACCTACATAGGAAATTTATAGACTGTCCGAAATCGTTTCCTATGCTTTCGGGGCCTTTGATAAGCGCTATTCGATTGTTGAAGTATAAATATTTTAACATACAAAGCTAAATACGCGTACCACAAATAATTCATATATAGTTTCTACCGATAATATACATATACGGCATACATTATATGCGACAGTATATGTAGCCATATAGGGTGTTTTAGTACCTGAAAACATTAACATTATTTGCAGCCGCTTCAAACCAATCTAAATTATAAAATAATTGGGTGAAATAAATGACTACACACATTCGACAATGGACTGCACTGACCAACGCGTAGTCGTGACGACGTTCGAAGCATTATAATATTATATATAATTGATATATTATTATATTAATGTAAAGATAATATATATTATTATGTATTTCTACCTACTATACTAATATGACTGCAGATAATTAGCACGTGGTTGGCTTATGTGATGAGCTCAGCGCCGGGCTAGAATGTCAATAATATTCGTATTATTCTGCGATACGTTTAATATTCGTGACATATAATGTGTATACATAGGTACGGGTACAACCAAGAAATAAAAAAACACGACAGCCGACGTAAACCTTCGAATACATCCGTAACTGCGAAACGATCTACAGCTCGCATATTATTATAATATAGGTGGTACGCAAGAAAAGATAATACAGTTAGTATACCTATACGTATACGTGTATACATCATGCACACACGTTGTATATTAATAATAATATTATTATTATTATTATTATTATTATTATTATTATTATTATTATTATTATTATTATTATTATTATTATTATTATTATTATTATTATTATTGTTATTGTTATTGACTATTTTTGCTGTGATGTAACAGTGAAACATATCATTCGTATGGCACCGGATTCGAAATGGCGTTTATACATAAACTTATGATGTATTGTACCTACCAGCCGCTATTTTTTATGAACCGCGACAAAAAGTGTATTGTAAACACAATAAAAATAAATTTTTACCAGTTACATTTTACACAGACTTTTATATAATAGTATAATATAATTTATAAGTCTATGGTATTTTACTATCGCAATGAGTCTCCTTCATGTTATGCATAAACAAACTAACAAACTATACACTTAAAATTTAAATCATCTTTGGTCTCTTCGTAGTTCATAATATACATAAATATATTTATCATTATCTTTATCATGTAAATGATTACTGATATGCCATTCGATTATTAAAATTAAGTATTAGTAAAAAAAAATTTCATATTTTACAAAAAAAACCATAAACATACAGAAGATATGTAGAGGGGATGTAGGGCTTTGCTCCTCACGGCTCAGTACCTATCACATTATTTTACACGAACAAAATGTGTAGTACGAATTTTTATGAATAATAGAGGCTAGTACCTATTACATCATTTTTCAGTGTTTGGACTAAGTCGCACTTATTCGTACAAAAATACAAATCGCCGATACTGCAAAATTTTAAATTAGTTGTTACTTGTTACAGGTACAGTTGATTTATGAATTAATGACTTACCCATATAATGAAAATGCATTTACTTGAATTTAAGCATATTATTATAATAATGTGAGACCGGTGTATTATAACATTGGTAACATAATGTAAAATACAACATTTACAAATTACTTTGTCTTTTCTACATCGAATCCGGGAATGCAATGTGGCGTTTTGTCGTTTTTCGTTAGTTCATTACATTATGTAATCGTTGACAATCGTCTCTTATGTGTTTTACGATAAAAACAATGTACTAGTTGTTAGTATCTACATAATCGAGATTAAAATATTTATATTCGTCAGCTGTATAACTCTTCATAGGTCGTTTTGAACGCATAGTGTTACAACTGTTCTTCCTCCGGTTGCAAACGATTGAAAAGCACACACGCACACAGTATTACTACATACGGTGACATTATTCGTTTCAGTCTAATTAATATCAAATGTTTAAAGTACAGCGTAACTGAATGTTTTTAGGAGTAGTGACAGTATTTTTCATTTCAAAGTGTGACGTTTCAGAGTTGATAAAAAAAAATTACCTCAAAAAAGAATATCAATGTTTAGCGTTTAAAACTTATTATTGTATAATAAAAATTCAAATCAATAATTTATGACATAGATGTCATATTTCAGATATAACTAAAGAATTGACCTTGTCTTTTTTCAACTCAAGATGTACCATTGATTGAAAGTGTTTAAAGTCATTGCACGATTCATCACGTAAAGTTTTAAAATAATATAACAAATATTATATAACTGCTTTTTACGTATACCACTTATATATGTTTTAGTGAAATAAACTAAATTATGCGGATTTAATGAGATGAACAAAATAAATAAATATGCATTATTGATTCAGTTAGAGTATTCGTTCTTCGTCGCCTGACTATTTAAATAGAACATTATTTCTGATGGTCGTGCAGGAAATTAATGCCAACGACTGTGTGTATTGTCCATAGGATGAATATGTATTTACTTAAACTAATAAATCGTTCGAACATTTCAATTATACTTGGATATATTATTTGTACATTATCTTCTGGATTGAAAAAGAGAAATACTATACATTTTTTAAATTTTTTTAAAATATTTTAGTGGATGTTATACATTTTGCAGGGTTTTCATAATTCCTTGATAATTGATTGGTTTGACGATCTACGAAGCCTTACTTTAAACTATTGAGGTTTACATAAATTAAGTCATATGAAGTATAGAGTATATAAAATAATGTCATATTAAACGTGTGGTCCATATGGAATTTTCCAAACAAACACATTTTTTTTTTAGTCCCAAAGCTTTATGTAATTTTTTTAATTTGTTAAATTTGAATGCAATGATAAATATTATTGTATACGAATAACGATTTTGAACGGAGTAAATATGTTAACTAAAATGGGTAGGTATATAATAATGTAATATTTTATATTTAAATTGAAATATAATGCAAAAGTATGAAATTTCGTAAAAATTTAAACTTCAAACAGTCATAAAACTTTTTCCTTTGAGTCCGGTAGAACTTTTTCTATATATTTATGAAGAGTAGCTTATGGATAACCTAGTGTTAAAATTTTGAACCTTAGTTATGAACAGAAAAATTTTTATGAATTTTCAACTACAAAATAACTTGCAAATTATTGCAATTTAAACATATTTTAAACAAATTTTAACTTTATGGGCTTATAAAAAAATTTTGAATGAAACGATCTCCGATATTTTTTAGTTACAATTAGTATAACTTATAATTAATTTTTTAATACATTTTCAAGAGTTTTCGAACAGCCAAAAAAATGTATAGATATTTAAAAGATAAAACTTACAAAAATCGAAAATTTAAATTGTCTATGAATAAGTTAAAATATGTTAAAATACTTTGAAAACTTAACCATGTATAGAGAACAACAATATAAAGATTTGGTGAAAATTTCAAGTCTTTATCTTATTTGGTTTTTGAATTAGAGCAAATTTTAAAAACCAATATCATTTGTCAGTTTAGAATATTATACATTATATTATATTTTACATGTAATTTTATGTCAATATTCGCTGTTCAAAAGCTTATAAAAAAAAATTGTGACTATGGATTTTGATGATTTTTGAATAACAATAAAAACTACTTGCGTGGAATATTCTATTAAATTTTCAAGTATTTTGTATTTGTCAATTTTTTTTTATCACCAATCATAAAAAAAAAATGTAAAAAAATCGAATTTTTTAAATGCCTATAAGTGGCTTAAAAATCAATATAATATTTTGAAAAAAAATATGACATAAAGGAAATGCCTCTCTTAACAACTGGTGAAAATTTCAAGTTTCTGCGACTTATACTTTTTGAATTATAACAAATATTTAAAACTGTTTGACCATGAATCGCTATTTTATGCAATTTCGTAATAATTTAAATTTAAACGGTCATAAAATTTTTTCCTCTGGGTCCGGTAGAATTTTTTTTATATATTTTTGAAGATTAGCTTATGGACAAACTAGTGTCAAAATTTTGAACTTTAAGTATAAACGGAAAAATTTTTATGAATTTTCAACTACAAAATAACTTGCAAATTATTGCAATTTAAACACATTTTATACAAATTTGAGCTTCATGGGCTTATTAAAAAAATTTAACTTATTATAAACCTTGTATTAAATTTTCAAGGGTTTTCGGTCAGCCAATTAAATTTCGTAGATGTTTAAAAAATTTTTTTTAACAAAAATCGAAAATTTAAATTGTCTATAAATAAGTTAAAATATGTCAAAATACTTTGAAACCTTACCATGTGTAGAGAACGCCAATATAAAAATTTGGTGAAAATTTCAAGTTGTTACGGTTTTTCGTATTTAAAAAAAATTTAATTTGTAAAAACGTGATTTTGCGTAAAATTTCCCGTTTTTTTGTAATTTTTTTGTCGTTTTTTTCGATTTTTTTAAAAAGTATTGAAAAAGTTGGATTTTTGACTTGCCCAAGCACCATCTACATTCACTTTCGTTTTAGAAAAGTTGCTGTTTAAGCAAATCGAAGCATTTTTTCTGCTAAAAAAAGGTGTCGTCAGACACAAAAATAAATAAAAAAAAAAACACATCATTATAAAATCAATAGATTCCATCACTCCGTTCAGAATCTAAAAAATGTAGTAATAATGAACACACATTAAAAAAAAAATCCCATATATAAAAATACTGAATCCGTTTACAATCTATAATGTTTTTATTTTTTTTTACATAATTTATATGTATACGAGTATATATATATTTTATTATAACAAGTACATAATATGAGTTTATTAATGACGTACTGCATAATCTATAGCATGTAGAGTTTGGGAGGTGAATGAATTATACCAGTTGATATAACTTCCAAATCTATAATGTAAATAATTACTATGCATAATGTATTGATTTTAAAATTTTTAATTTTCTTTATTTATTAATTTATTTCTATGCAAAACGACACGTTTTGGAATAGTAAAAATACTTCGATTTTCTTCTATTGCAACTTTTCTGAAAGGAAAATTAATCTAATTGGTTCTTTAAGCAGCCAAAAGTAAATGTCTAAAATTATTTTCAAAAGCGTTCGGGAAAAACTATAAAAAAATTACGGAAAGACTCGTATATATTTACGTAAAACTTTTTGACAAAATTTAATTTTTTTATTTTGTTCTAACTCAAAAACGTAAGACCACAAATACTTGAAATTATATATGTTTATATTAGTGTTTTCTATACGTGGTTAGGTTTTTTTAAGTATTTTTGACCTATTTATAGACAATTGAAATTTTCGATTTTTCTAAATAATTTTTTTTAAAATATTAAAAAAAAAAAGTGGCTTTCCAAGAAATCCTGAACATTTAATACAAGTTTTTTTATAATTTAAACTTAGTGTAGTTAAAAAAAAAAAATATATCGTTTGAAGCAAATTATTTTTATAAGAACCTAACGTTCAAATGTTTATGAAATATGTCCAAATCGCGATAATTTGCAAGTTATTTTGTAGTTGTAAATTCATAAAGTTAGTATTTATTCTTAAGATTCAAAATTTGAACACAAAGGTATCCATAATTTTTTTACAAATAATTATAAAAAAATTTCTAACGTACTTTCAGGATATTTGTAACTAGGTATACTTTGTACGCAGAAGTATTTATTTTTCAAATATATTGTTTAAATAAAATTTAATATGTATGACATGATGCTTGAATGTAAGTGATTACATACAGTTTTTGGAAAGTATACTATTGTTGATTTTCATACTTTTAGTTTTTTTAAATAAAATGTTAACTGCAAATTTAGTTTTGTTTTTTTTTATTTGAAGTTTACATTTAATATTTGTCGGCTTTATTCAAATAATGGGCCGGGTAAAAGTGACGTATTTTTTTAAGTTTTATGAGATAACATTTAAAGTTTTCTAACAAATACAACTAAAGACTATTTACTTTAAAAAATATAATATTTATATTAAGAAATAAGTGGGTCAACACTATTTCAATTTTTCACATTATTAGTTACATAATAATAAATCAGATGTTTGCACTTTTTCTTTGCTTATTTTATATAATGTACATGTATTAAAATTGTTTAAACGATTGGTGTTCTGATGTTCTATGGCAAGTTATCACGAAGGCGTGCAGAAGTAACTTACGCGTTTCTGTTATCTGCAACAAGTGGTATCCGAATATTATTATACATTGTACGCCGGTCGTCGTCAGAAGAAGTATAAATTGCAACATAATATGACATTCATAGTACAGCAATACATAAATATATATCACACACGTTCAATATTCCATTATATTATAATGTATTTTATGTGTATATTTTATTGCGATCACGTTCTGACTGTTGCGGGATATACTTACGAGCATTCGTGCGAGGGGCGTTCGATTATAATACGCATCACATTGCCGTGCGAAATGCCAAAGTTAGCGTTGACTAAACGTATCAGTCGATTGCATTCGCATTGCTTACATGTGTACATTTCGGTCATTGATATTGGTTATTGTTTTTGTTTTTTGTTATTCCTATTTATTTTCATCATTGTTTTTCTACGTAATATTACAATATATAATATAATTAATACGTCGGTATAATGACTGTACCGGGAAGTCGACGTGTTTCGTTCGTTGATGGTCAACCGGAGATCAATGAAAACTCGCCAAACCAACAACCAGAACCATCGTCGGCGGTGCTCGTGAGAGACGCTCACAAGCAGTACGGCCAAACGGTTATACTAAGAGCCTTAAACTTGACAGTGCCCTCGGGGAAAATGTAAGTAATAACTAGTGCCCGAATTTCAATGCAAAGTGCATATTTTTAGGTTGATCTTACACAATGCTTTCTTAATACATAATTCGTTTCATGCAACAAGGGTTTCAAAGCTGCAAATTTTATTTTACATTATTTGCATATTTAGAGGTTTTTCATTTTTAGAGCATTTTTATCATTATTGGATCATTTTATTGGTTTTTAATGCATATTTTTTCAATATACGATAAAATTAAGCTTAAATATTATCTTAAGATATATCATTTTCTTGATATTTAAGTAGGTTTATTGGGTTTTTTCATACACATTTTCAATCTTTATTTTTCCATTCAGTTTTTATCTTATCTTAATTTATTATTGACTGAGAAGTGTCACCCGTAATCGATCAAATAACATACGTTCAAATAATAATCAGTCAGTTAATGTTTGAATAATAAAATAAAATATAGGGCATTTTAAGATCATTTTTATGGTAAAATGCAAATTTAAAGGGCATACTAGTATGGTCTTTAATGCATTTTAATTCGGGTCCTAGTAATAACTAATAAGACCGCAAAACTATCTAGGTAGGAAAAAATCAAATAAATTTTGTTAAGGTAAATGTAGGTTATATTTACCAATTCAATTGGGGGGATGGGCATGTTTTGACAGGCCTATAGATAATACTGGGGAAAAAACTGCTCGTTTCACTCACACATTTAAACTTATGTATGGTACTTATTTTTATATTCTATATATTATAAACTATACATTTATTTACAAAATATAAACATTACCTTAATATTAAATATTTCAAATTAAAAATATTGCAATAGGTTAACTTAATTATGCTAAGGTACGGCCCCACTGAACGCGATTTGCGATTTTGCGTTTTGCGATTGCGTTTTGCGATTTTACGATTTTATCAAAAGTATAGAATAATTATGATATGTCGACAATGGGTGCTTTTTGCATTTTGTGTTTTACGATAAATCGCTTTTAATGCAAAGAAATCAAAATAGTTTGTTTTCTTGCGATTAATCGCTTTTGAAAAGCCCACCATGTCGGTTGATCCAGAATAATTAGCTGCAGCAGTTTTTTTAAAAGAACCGATTTGGAACCCTTGTCATGCTGGACATAAAAATAAGACTATTATTCAACAGTATTGGTCTGATTTAAGTAAAGAAATGGTTATAGATTGTAAATACAATAATTATATTATATATTATTCAAATAAATACAAAATATAAATTATAAATTATCTAAGTACACTTTATTATATTATTTCTTTTGCCGTCAGAGATATTAGACATTTTTTCGTCCAATATATGTTGAATATTTTGTATTGGTTGCTTATTATGCGTTAATACTACATTGTGCAATATCCATACTACTTTTGTAATTATAATAGCATTTTCAATATTAGTTTCGATGACTTTATATAATATTCTCCATTTCAAAGATAGAATGCCAAAAGTATTTTCAATTGTTCGCCTTGCCCGAGAAAGCCTATAATTAAATACTTTTTTTTTATTATTATTTACGAGTTGTTTTCTGGGATATGGTCGTAATATATTAACTAATAAAGGAAATGCTTCATCGCCTATAAATGCGTATGGTACTTTAATGTTGGTATTTGGAAGTTCTGCATTATTGGGAATATTTAATTCTTTATTTTGAAGTTTTTGAAAAATTTTGAATTTTTTAAAACTCCGCCATCGCTTTCTCTGCCATATGCACCAATGTCAACCATCACGAATTTGTAATTTGTATTAGAAACAGCAAATAGATGTATTGAAAAAAAATGCTTATAATTGTAGTACATTGAACCCGTATTTTATGGCTGATTAATACTTATATGTTTTCCATCGATGCTTCCAAGATAATTCGGAAAATTCCAATTTGTATAAAAATCTTTGGAATTTGATTTCCACATATCAACTGTAGGTTCCGGTAAATAAGTAGGTAATAATTTATCCCAAATATCACTACATGTCTCTACTACAATGTTAAAAATAGTAGTTTTTCCCATTCTAAAAGTGAAAGCTAAGCTTCTAAAACTACAACCAGTAGCCAAAAATCTAAAACATATATTTAAAAGGTTTATTAATTTTGAACTTGAACTTATTTTATTGTTTTTTTTATTTTATAAATTTTTAATTTTTTAACTTTTTTTTGTGATGAAAATGAAAAAAATTTGTAATAAAATATTTATAACTAACTTTATACATTATTTATTAATATTTTATGTATAATTTTATATAACATATTAATTAATTTTGAAAACTAAATAAATATTTCTATCGGAAATACTGAAAGCAAAGTGGAAAAACATGAGAGATTACTATCGCGCAGAATTGGGGAAAAACCCGTTTGGAAAATCAGGAGCTGAAACTGAGGATATTAGCAATTTTTCGTGGCCTTTATTTAAATTTTATTAAATTAAAATATTTAACATTTTATATATATATATAATATATATATTTATATATTAAATCATTTTATTAAATGTTTGTCTTATTTACGAAATACAATGCAAACTAGAACTCGTTTCACAAACATTAAATCGAAATTCGATTTAAGAAGAAGGAGACATCGAGTCAAATTCATCGAATGTATAAAATATGTGTCAGACTCAGGATAATGATTGTTTTACTCAAGATAATTCAAATATTAATGATGCTGATCTAGATAATTCAGACTCCGATGTAAGTCCTGCAAGTAGATTAAAAAAAAGGAACTATGATGTAATGCATAGACAAACTGCAGCAAATAATTTTAGACGGGAATTATTAAATATGGAAGCTAAAAAAATTAAACTTTTAGAAAATGAGGAAAAAGAAAATAAGGCTTTGTTATTTTTAAAAAGTTTATTGCCTAACCTAAAAAAATTATCTCAAACACAAAAAATGAGAACAAAAATTAAATTTCAAGAGATTTTACTACAAGAAACATTAAATTTACTACAATCAACACCAACCACAAGTCAAACAACAATGATCAGCAGTTATAGCCCACATAGTGCCTAATGGAATATAAATAATAAGGTAACACAAACTTTCCAAACAAATATTTTATAAACATTTTATTTTTTTTAGTTGATTATTTAAAATGATTTGTGTTTTTTATAGCAAGTCGCTAAACAGAATATTTAATTTTATATGATCATAACTATTTAAAATCAATTTTAATTTTGTTTTTATTTCTTCCTATTATATATTTCATATTATATAAATTTTAGATTCTGAACTAGGAGTGATGGAATCTATTGATTTTATAATGATATGTTTTTTTTTTATTTATTTTTGTGTCTGACGACACCTTTTTTTAGCAGAAAAAATGCTTCGATTTGCTTAAACAGCTAATTTTCTAAAACGAAAGTGTATGTAGATGGTGCTTGGGCAAGTCAAAAATCCAACTTTTTCAATACTTTTTTAAAAAATCGAAAAAAACGATAAAAAAATTACGAAAAAACGGGAAATTTTACGCAAAATCACGTTTTTACAAACTACATTTTTTTTAAATGCTCTAACTCAAAAACGAAAAACCGCAACAACTTGAAATTTTCACCAAATCTTTATATTGGTGTTCTCTATACATGGTTAAGTTTTCAAAGTATTTTGACATATTTTGACTTATTTATAGACAATTTAAATTTTCGATTTTTGTAAATTTTTTTTTTTAAACACCTATAAAATTTAATTGGCTGGCCGAAAACTCTCGAAAATTTAATACAAGGTTTATAATAAGCTTAACTTATCTTCACTAGAAAATATCGGTGATCGTTTCACTCAAATTTTTTTTATAAGCTCATAAAACTCAAATTTGTATAAAATGTGTCAAAATCACGATAATTTGCAAGTTATTTTGTAGATAGAAATTCATAAAATTTTTTCCGTATATACTTAAAGTTCAAAATTTTGACACTAGTTTGTCCATAAGCTAATCTTCAAAAATATATAAAAAAAATTCTACCGGACCCAGAGGAAAAAATTTTATGACTGTTTTAAATTTAAATTTTTACGAAATTGCATTAAAATTCAATTTAAATATAAAATACTATATTATTATAAACACATTTTAGACAAACATATTAACTCCGTTCAGAATCGTTATTCGTATACAATGATATCTATCATTGTATTCAAATTTAACAAATCCATTGTAATAATGATCTATCCTATAAACGAGGTACACTCCACCCCCAACTGTACAGCAAAGCGAGGCCCACCCATTCTTTTATTATATTATTATTACATATTTTGTAATCAACTGTCATAATTTAATTGTTTTATATTTTTTATGTATTAACATTTTTTAATGGCTAGTGACCTACATTTAGTTTTAGTTTAACTATTGTTTTAAAATATAATCAAGTTGGTTTTAAACATGTGTTGAGACTTTTTTTAATTTGTTAGAATTATGGGTGAAAAAAATGTAGGTTTTATTTTAATATTTATTTACCTCAGAGTAACTAAAAGCCTCTCTTCTGGTGAAATAGGCTTTCGGAAATTTGTTTCTGATTTCTGTATGGTATATTTAATTGCATCAAGTACTAAGTTGAAAGTTTCTTCATCCATACGACAATACTCAAAAAACTTGTCAGGGTGTTTTTTTAGTTTAGAAAAAAGAGTATGATATTCACCTTCCGTTTCTCTATTTTTATTTAACTCGTGTACCCATAAACGTTCTTTAAACATTTCAACTTTTGCTACTATTGAAGCAGAACTTTCAGATAAAAGTATTTTACGTAAGCGACTGGAATTTAACGAAGTCATATTGGCGACTAACTAAAACTAAAACTAAAACTATTCCCCACAAAACAATAAAAACGCGGGACTGGCCCCACCAAAATTGAAAAAATCGCTGGACAATATCGCTCGCATCGCAAATCGCGTTCAGTGGGGCCGTACCTTAGGGTACCTAAATCTTCGATTTTCCATTTTAAAAAATACATCTGCTGCATCATCTAAATTGATTTTTGCTGCAATATTACTTTCGACAGTAATAACCAACAAATACTCAACTTGATCATTTCTCATGGTATAAAGAAGATTGATAATTAATAATTAAATTATTTAAGAAAATAATAGAAAAGTTTATTGGAAATAGTAGTAAAAGGCAAAGTTAGGAAAATGTTTATAGTTTTAAAAGTTTTAGTAAAAGCATTGAGGAGTAGATATAAAATTTTGGAATTAAAAAATAAGTCATGTGTTCTACTATCTCATTGCTTATTAGGATTATTTATTAGCTTCTTCACTGATGAGAAGTATTAAATTATTAGTTTTAAGATGACTATAATTATTAAGAAAATACAATAAGTAAGGACATTTGAAATTAAAATAATCAGGTCTGGAAGATAAGCAAAATATTACAAGTAAGAATTATAATTATCTAGTACGCAAAATTACTCACAATTATAAATATATGTCTGATTTATGTCTGATTTTTCACAAATAATGTCTTATGGTTAAACTACAACGAACTGGCCCCTTGAGATGCTTTTCTAATCAGACAGGGGCAAATGCCCAATTTGTCCCTCCCCTCAAATGACGTCAATGATGTGTACGAGGACACCAAAAACTTAACATTTTACAGCATTTATATTATTATATTAGAACATCATTTCTGTATACATATATATATATATCATATCTAATAGTATATTTCAGCGCTTCTCAACCTGTGGTACGTGGAAAAATTATAGGTGGTACGCGAAGAAAATCTTTCTTTATAAAAAAAAAAATTGGATTGAATCATTATTAAAATTAAATATTATTTTTTAATAAATAATATTTAACAATGATTTAGGACTTAAAACTACCAATATGGAACCCGAAATGACGCCATCGTCCGTTAAAAATAACACCAACAATCTCATTGAAGTAAACCATATAAATTATACATAATTAATTTCTTTTTTTGCATTAATTACTTATATTGCCATAATCTTGTAGTTCCTAATAAAATAAAATTCCCTATATATATATATATATAAAATAAACGTATTCATTATTAATGAGAGAAATATAGTACGGGTGGTACATAAAAATGTTCAATCTGTGTAGGTGGTACGTGAATATAAAAAGGTTGAGAACCGCTGATCTATTTGACAATTATGTTATAAATTCAAATTTATCCTTACTTTTAAAACAGAATCACTTAATTGGCGAATCGCAAATATGTAAAAAATCAGATAATTTGATTATTTTCCGTAATTTTATGTTCAAATGAAATTATATTATTATAAGAAATACATTTCTAACATTTTTAACATATACCATTGGTTTTCAAGTATTATGAAACAATTTCGTGTTTAATGTACATAATACATCATGGTTTTAATTTACAGATATGGATTATTGGGACCTAGTGGCTGTGGGAAAACAACTCTATTAAGTTGCATTGTTGGTCGTTTACGTTTAGATTTTGGTTTTATAAAACTCAAAGATAAAAGCATATCTGACATTGGCTATATGCCGCAGGTGACGATTCATTGATTATGATTTGAAAATGGCTTTTTTTTTATTTGACATTAAAATCTTATAGGAGTTGGCATTGCATCACGAGTTGTCTATAAAGGAAACGTTCATATACTATGGTTACATATTTAATCTATCAGACGATGAAATAAAAACAAGACGAAAAATATTGGAGCAGCTTTTAGAGATACCATCGTGCAAGTTGATCTTTAATGAGATAAGGTAAACTGAAAATTCAGAAAATATTTTCATTGTAATCATTATTGGTGTGGATTTAAAACGGTTCGTACACAATTTAAAATATTATAATAGTGGTGGTCAGCAAAGAAGAGTGTCTTTAGCAGTAGCGATGCTTCATAATCCAAGACTGTTGATTTTAGATGAACCTACTGTTGGCTTGGATCCACTAATTAGCCAGAGGTAACTAATGACATGTTTGAAATATTACAAAATTCTAATGCTTCTCAAATTATGGTTTTCCTTTCATGAATTACCTATATGGACTATATTGTTATTATTTCATATCAAAAATAAATTGGGTTATATGGTATAAAATGGTTTTAATGTTTATTAATATTAATTGTTTAATTAATGGGACTGGAGAAAGGATGAAGTAAATAGTAAATTAGAAAATTTTATCCGTTATTAACGAATAGTTCAATTTTTTTTTTATATATTATTAATTTATGAAGTATAAAAATAGGGAAAAAATTATAAAATGATTCCTTGTTTTACAAAATTTTGATTGGACTATTAAAAGTATTATTCCTCTAAGCATTAATAAAAATATTAAAAACATACTAATTTTTAATTTTTTAAGTACCTATTTACGAAGAATATTTGTATATACTATGAATAATTTTTGTGTTTTATTAGCATTTGGGGTATTTTAAAGTATTTAACAGAAAAAGAAGGTAAAACCGTAATTATAACAACACATTATATAGAAGAGGCAAAACAGTCAAATATGGTAAAATATTAATTTATTAACATAAATTATAATAGTAAATACTGTAGTCATGATTATAGATCGGTTTGATGAGAAACGGTAAACTTCTTACCGAAGGAACTCCTACAGAACTATTAAGATTATGTAATAGTTCGTCCTTGGAAGATGCATTTTTAAAAATTTGTAAAAATGATTCAGAAAACACTGATGGAAAACAAAAAGATACGAAAAAAATACAAGAAGCACAAAAATCAAATATTCTTAAAGTAAAACAAGTACGAATAACAAATTAAACTTTCGCAGTTATTTAACAAAATATTAATAGATTTGGAATCATTTAAAACCTTGTATCGTATAACATTCACCTCCCTATTCCAATAGTGAATACACATTTATTCTTTTAGACAATTTTCTCCGGGGGTATTTGAAAAAACCGTACGGTTATACATATACTCAGAATATTATTATTTTTAGATAGTTAATATTTTTTTTAAGAATAAATATTATAAATATATTTTTAATATCTCATATAATTATTATACATATTATAACAGTTGTATACATTTTTAAGTAACCCAATTTTTTGCATGTAGGTATCTATATAAGTAACATAGTGATATTAATACCACTTAACAATTAATTTATAAAAAAATCATAAGCCGTACACAAGTTTAAATCAGTAGGTACGTAAAATATTGATTTTTGAATTCCATCAGGAAAAAAAAATGTTATAAATAGAGTATTCACTTATCAGTTGTCATAAGGGCAATTTGGATTAAATTTATGGGGAACTATATTTATGTCGACCAAAAAAACACTTGGAGGGCTTCTAACCCTTCAAAAATCCTATTCATATACCTTCACAAACATTAACTTATCTATTAACAATTATTAATTATTTTAAATAAAATAACACTAAAGAAAATAAAAACACAAATTCAAGACATAGAGGTAATTACATTTCTTATTTTGATTTAAGTATTATATTAAAAAAATACATCTTTAAAAAATAATATTATTACTTATTACTTTATCTTGATCAATTTTAGAGATTAGATCTCTCAAATTTAATAACTGATAAATCTGTGAATTATTATCAGTTGATGAACTATAACACCATTTTCTATAATTTCTATAAAAATATATGTAATAAAATAAGTTTTCTTTCAATATTTAAAATAATTTTGGGGCATTTTTAATGCATATTTTAAAGTTTTTCAAAGTATAAGTGCATTAAATTTTTCTCTTTTAATCCACTAGTTACACAATAACCACCTCAAATTCAACTGTAAGAAGTAAAAATCAAAATTAAAATTAAGATGATTATTAAAAATGGTATTTTTTTAATTTTGGACTTCACAACATACTTCTTGGTATTTATTATTATTATCGTTACTTGATTTTTTTGTTTTAAATAGAATAATACTAAAAACCTTTAGTATTTTTCATAATAAACTTAAAATGTTAATTTTGATAAGAAAAATAATCAATTTAGTAAGAAATTACAACAAATAAAAATTCGGTTGCTATAAAAATTTAGAGTGTGCTCATATGAAATGGAGGTACTAAACACCCCCAAGCAAACCTCGAATTTCGCCTATGAATAGTTACATGATTATAGCGCAGAAGTGCCTGAAATGAACATATATATGATCATATATATTTATGAAAATTCTTAAATTCTATTAATTTCTTAAAACTATGATTCAATTTAATTATTTAATTAGACAAATAAAAACAGTTGCAATAAAATAATACATAATGATCATGTTCAACAAAAAATAGAGTCTACAAATAAAGTAATAATATTTCTATTTTGTGTATATCCAGCCCACAAGAAGATGGTCTTATGCTATGAATTTTCCTCCGCCGCCACTCTTAAATAACAAATTATTTACATTCGGTCGATTCAAAGCTCAAGTCTATAAAAACATAAATCTGTTAAGAAGAAACATACCGTGAGTGTATATTTTTATAAATTATAACATTTATAACACACACTTTTATTACTTATTGATTATTATACATGAGAATACATTATAGAATTTTGCATTAATCTTGTTTTATTTATTTTTTAAAATCTTTGTTCAACACTTAAAGGTTTACTCTATTTGTGATATTCTTACCTCTAATCCAAACGGGATTATTTAACATCACCTGCGGCCATGACCCGAAGCATTTGACCCTTGGTGTATTCAATGAAGATTTTAACACTTCGATCACATGTTCAATGAACCGAACGAAAGAATGTTTTTTAGCTGGCGGGGTGCCGGTCGGTTGTTTGGTACTGGAAAGACTAAAAGAAAAAACTTTTGAATTGGTAAATTAAATCGGCACATGTACTAGATTTTTATTGAAATTTATGTGTTGAAATAACATTAGGAAATAGTTTTTCTAACTCATTTGAATAATTTTAATAGCATTAGGCAAATCATAATTGCTTTATTCTAATTTGAGTTTAATTTTAGGTTTTGAATACAGTGATGAATGTATAAATTTTATACAATGATGTGCGTTTTTTTTTATCAGTCGTCATATTTTGGAGTAATAATAGAACTGTGATTTCTTTATTCAGCAACTTTCCTAAAAGAAAGAAAGCCTAATTTTAAGAGGTCAATAGTTTAAAATGATTAATTGACCAAAAGCGTCGGAAAAAACCACAAAAAATGAATAGAAAACAAGCATTTTTACCAAAAACTTTTTAACCATTGAATTTTAAATTAAAATGAAATTTTTAAAAAATTGTAAATATATGTAATTTTCACTATATATTTGTATTAGCATTGCATATATACGGTTAAGTTTTCAAAGAATTTTTTGACCCATTTATTATAAAAAATTGATATTTTCGATTTTTCTAAATTTTTTTTTAAATATCGATTTACAAAATTTGGCTACCTAAAAATTCTTGAAAATTTAATACAAGGTTTAATATAAGTTTTGCTTATTATCATTAAAAGAAAAACGAAAATCGTGTGTCACAATTTTTTTATAAACGTTTAAATGTCAATTTTTACGAAATAAATATGTCGAAATTGTGACAATTTGTAAATTATCTTGTATATGAAAATTCATACATTTTGATATTTATAATTAAGGTTAAAAATTTTAGCACAAGATTATCCATAAGTTTTTATACAAATAACTGTTAAAATAAACTTTATCAAACTTTTAGAAAAAAAGTTTATAAACATCTGAAATTTAAATTTTTATGAAATTGCATAAAATAATGATTTATCTTCATACGATTTTAATTATTTGTTATTATTCAAAAACTATAAGCCACAGAAACTTGAAACTTGTTCCAGTTATTTAGATTGGAATTTTCTTTAAAATATTTTACTAATTTTTAAGCTATTTATATTTTTTAAATTTTGCAAGGACAAACTACTTGAAATATTAGTAGAAGATTCCACATAGGTTTTTCTTACTGTTGATTAATAATTATTAAAATATATTGACAAAAATATTTTTATAAGGGTTTGAAGTGTAAATATTGACATAATATTACAATATAAATATAATTTAATCCTATATATTCTAGACTGACAAAATCATCTCCGTTCAGAATCATTTTTCGAAACATTGATACCTATAATTGCATTTTTTACACATCTATTACTAAGGTTAGTTTAAGGTGCGGATTTATATGTATTTAAAACTAAAAATGTATTCATATATAATATGTATAATTATTTCAAATATGTAATTAAAAATAAATAATACAATAAAACATTTTAAACTGATTGTTAGATTCTTATTATTAGACTATACTTATACATTAAATTATATACTTCCTCAAAAAATTCATCGAGTTAATTCAAATTCATAGATGGCAAGTATCTTCGTCGTCAAAAATACAATATGCGTAATACGTTCATGTAATGGTTAAAGGACCTTTCCAAGTCATCAAAAATTATATCTCATCCACGACTACATATGTTTAATCGTGATCTAATCTAGTATTAACGGTGCATAGATACTAAAGAGTCTTTGTGAATGACTGTATATTTTTCAACAGATTTCACGGTGATGAGGCCATTTTTTTCAAAATAAAGGAATATTTAACAAAAATATATGATTTAAAGAGAAAATATGAAAAAATATTTAAATAACCTCAAACATATAATAATAATATGTAGTACCAGCCATAGCTTAAAACACTCAGATAATCCTGAAACACATTTATATAGAAGAATCATTGCATCATTCAAGAAAAATATCCATATAAATACATACAAATCCGTACTCTAATAATGACCTACTCTATAACCGAGTTCCACTCCACTGCTACTAGACAGCAGAGCGAGTTCCCAAATTATTGTTTTAATTTGAAACTAATAAAATATAGGTATCCTAAAGAGTTTTAATTTAAGTTTTTATACAATAGGTTGAATTTTCCAACATATCTGATGGAGAATACGCTCTGAAGGAAAATAAAGTTCGGGGTTTTATTCATTTTTCAAAGCATTTTAGTGATAATTTAGCAATTCGTTATATGAATGAAAAAATAAATATTAGTAGTGATTCACTATCAACTGAAATCAGCGATGAAATATATGATTTGGGATCAATTCATGCATCGATCGACAATACAAGTAAGATTATTAAGTAATTACTATAAATATGTATTCTAGTTTTTTTGTTAATTATTAAGATATAGGATTTTTAATATGTGTTATTAACCATTGAATAGATAAATTAATTATATTATTTTTATTTTTAACTGTTTGTGAATGAATTTTTAAATCAAATCAAATAAAATGAAAACTCATAATGAAATATATAAATGATGTTTAAAAAAATATGTTAATATCGATCTAACATCGTCCATCACCATAAAAGTCTGAAACTATAACAAATTATAATGTATATTACTATATAAATATGAAATAACGAGTTTGATTTTTGTTTTATAGATAAATATTTGTCAGATATGATAAAAAGGGACATTCGGGATAGCTACATGGACGTAGTAAATTCTCTTTTTAACAAATGCCAGAAATCAGAAAAGTTGGGTAAAATTCCACTTTGGGTAAGTGACTAACCATTTCATTTTCAGATCCCACCATAGAAAAGGAAAAAAATTCCCACAATATCTGTTGGCACATTGATAAATACTTAAATCTAAACCTACAATATCTCAACATTTCATTTTAAAATTCTTTCAAAGAAAGTTTATAATATATAATTTTTTTGAAAATAAATGTATACTATATAAAATCTATAGTTATGTTGAATATTAATTATTATAATAAAACTCGATTTAACTACCCTTTTTAACACAAAATACATGCGGTAATGAGTAAATTCTCCTAAGATACTGTATATTATATAAGAAAACGGTTTTACGCAGTTCAACATTTTTCTTATTTTTAAAATAGTTGAAATTTGAACTATTATACAATTTCCATTGTATAATTGATTGAAATGTAAGATATAAATACTTATGATTATAATTAATTAATTTAGCAAAGCTTTTAAAAAGTACCAATGTGTTTCATTTTAAAATTGTCTATTATTTTAATTAACCCATAATTTATAATAGGTTATATTCACGATTAGTGGCACACACAGAGGGAATTAAAATTCACAAACCCCCTTCCCCTAAATGTCTTGCTTTATTAAATTACTTTTAACTAAGTTTTACATTTTAAAGCATACTGGGAGTCACAGCTGTTACGACATAATAGGCAAGACAAAATAGATTAGACAGTCTATTTTATCATGATAATATGAATTATTCAAATATGGGTATTAGATTTATAAGTTAAAAACTAAAAATATTATAGATTATAATACTCATGTCGTTTATTATATATTCAAGTATTTAGTTGTCTTTTTAAAGTTTCTTGATCCTGTTTATGGAAACAAAAATCCTAGTTTTATACATTATGCAACACCTGCTATAATATCACTGCAAGTACCATTTATTATTTTTTATTTTATAAGAATGATTTTTTTACATTGCTTTATAATAAATACTATTTTTACCAATACAGATGTGCATTTTATCTGCCTGCAATCTACACAGGAGCTACAATTCTTTCGGAAAAAGAAAGTGGCGTAATTGAAAGAGTAATATTGTCAGGTAATTTTGAACAAATCACTTTATATCTGAAATAACTTATTCATATTGCTTCATTTACTAATTTGATAAAATTCTTTATTCAAATATATTTAATTTTGTAATTTCATAAAAAGAAAAATATAGATTCCTATACATTCAACAGATAAAATTATGATCTTTATATAATAAACATTACTTAATTATATGCATTGTTGTGAAATATTTAGTACAAGTATTCAAATACTCATTTAAATACTTTCAGTGTAAATATTTTCAATGGTATTTTAAATACATCTTTTCCTATTAAATGCTAATGTATGTTGAATACTTTTTCCACTTATTTGGACAGTTATTTTGAATTTTTATTGCATACGCCAATTAATTATAGTTTTGATCGGTACGTAATAAGTTGTGGGCGAAGGTTTGTGAAACAAATAATCGTTTTTCTCTAAAAATAGGTATTTAATTTCATATTACCTATTATTAATTCTTTATAATATCAGTTACAAAATCCATTTGATTTTATGTAGAAGATTCATGTCCTATTCGTGACATTTTGAGAGGTTTTGTAATTAACTTGGGGGTTCCTAAGTGCAAGTAGTAATAACAAATGACTGAGGGTTAATGTTTTATATTGGGAAACAGGATAACAACACTGAACAACACGTTAATACGTTTTATTTTTTAACATACATTTTATATCTATATAGCGGGATATTCCCGAATGTTATTCTTAATTTATTATTATATTATCTTTGTGACGATGATTGTAGTTCGTAATCTGAATGCGTCACATCCGTATGCGTTGTCTTCATTTTAAAAAATGTGCAACATAGCAAATCTGTGTTCAGTAGAACTGTAGAACTAATTTTGTGTTGCTAACTTTAATATTAGAATAATTTTTCCTTTTATCGAATTTCAAGGGAAGCACATTATCTGTGTCTTCTCAAAAGGTTTTTTTACGATGTTTTAATTTTTATGTGAGCTATGAGTTTTTTGGATTGTAAATTTTACGAGTCATGAGTTACGAGTTACTTGCTTGAAAATTAAAATCTCGTAAAAAACTTTTTGAGAAGACACAAATAATATATACTTCCCTTAAACTGACTAGCTTAAAACACAAAATTAATTATACTGGACGAAGATTTAGGTACTATTATGTACGAAAACAACACATGCAGGTATAACACCCTCTTACAGTTTTAGTCGTCGTCGGCTCGCTTGATTGTAATACTATGATACAACTTTTAGCGTATGGTGTTTGAATAAAGTATGTATTTAAAAGGCAAAAAATAATTATTTAATAAATAAAATACAATATAAAAATTATGCGCCATGTAAAATTAATTATAAATTTATAAACCTATAAATAAACTCAAAAGTATTTGAAAAGTATTTAGAATACTTTTTTAAATATTTGAGTAGTATTTTAAATACTTTTTAAAAGTATTCTTTACAATACTGGGTATATGTATAAGAGTATGAGGTTAGAGGGCTGATTATGGATAAAAGGTTTTTATGATCAACATAGAAAGCAGTAAAAACTGAAAAATAAATATAGTTAATTACAATCAAACCCAATAAGTCCTTCGTATTTTTATCCCATAATACTATTGTACAAATAATTTTTCTTAAATAAATAATAAAATCTATAGTTGAACGTGAAAATTAATACAACGAAAAACAAGACATACGTACCTATTCAAATTTGGTAAGTGAGACTCGAAGAAGTCAATGTTATTTAATATGAAAACTGTCGTCGAATTTTACCGTTCTGGAAAATGGAACAAAGTTTTACTGCAACACCTAATTAATTTTATTTAACTGATGTTCCGGTTCGTTAATTTACTAACATATATTAATATTTTCAAATAATGTTTATTTAAATAAATGTATTTAACACTGTCTATGAATTGCCTAGAATGTAGATGTTAGGTGTAAGCATTTATAACTCACCACACATTGTCGTAGATATAATTATATTTTGAAACACAACAGTATCGTGTGACTTTAAATTATCTAGTAGACATTATATACTAAACATATAATAAAAAAAATTCAAAATGTTTTAATCGTATTACATTATAAATGATTATCTAGAAAACTTAAGCGTATAACATGTCTAATGTGCTGCATCTGCCTAGATTATATAGGATCCTAACATCACCAACTAATGATAACAAATAATACGTATATAAATAAGTAGAATAAAAAGTCAAAAATATACATGATCAAAATATTATGGTGGTCTATAGCAGTGGTGCGCAACCTTTTTTGATCCACGACCCCCAAAATTATTTATTTTGATAATACGGCCCCCCTTCCTACCAAAATTATGTAAGTATATAATAATATATTTTTACTTAATAACTTTACTTAATTACTTTTTAACTATATGTAAAATTATTGGCGACCCCCTAATAAAATTTCGCGACCCCCAGGTTGCACACCACTGGTCTATAGACTATAATATACGTATATATATATATATATATTGATCAATACGTTGTTTGCAATTGAAATTTTATTATTTTACCATAATTATATATTAGACACAAGTTGTTTTGCATCTAGTCGAACATTCATTTTATTTCTTGCACCCAAGATAAGATCAAGACCAATTTTGCTCATTAAAATTCAATGCACATATTATTTATACATGTTACTATAATTTATAACATATAAGTCCTTAAAGAGTATAAATTATTTTCTTATCCTTTATCATACGAACAATTTTATTATTAAAACTCTGTACACACCTGATATATGTTAGGCATAAATAATATAGATAATTTATGCACAATATATTACACAATTGACCGAAGAACATAATTTAGGAATGAACTTCATTGAAATCGCTTTGGCCCAAGTGTTGATCCAGACAATATTTATCGTCAATCAAACAGCCCTGGTTATGATCATCATGTTTGCTGTTTTCGATAATCCATTCGTCGGTGATATATTCCCATCATTTTTCCTCTTGACACTGATCGGAAGCGGTGGAATGTGTTTTGGTACGTATGGTTTTTCTAAACGACAAGTTTAAAAAAATGACAATATTTTTACGAAATGTAATAGAATTAGTTATTTAATAATATTAGATCAAATATGTGCATTCTGATCCATTTATACCAAATTAATTCGACAATATTTCGATAAAATCTATTGAACAGTTTAATATTAAATTTTGTTTTAATACAATTGATAAGGTCAGTAGACTCTCGATACTTATTCGGAGAGTCGAACAAATACCAACGGTTTCTCCCATAAGATACACCAGAACATTCAAAATTCTGATTTTTGAAAAATGCAAGCCTATCACAAAGGTATGCATAAATACATAGACCCTACATGTAGTTTCTCGTTATAATCAAGAGTAAAAACAATTAATATAAATACTATTCCCATAAATTTACGGTTGCAATATACTGGTTTATCACAAGAGCCCAAATGTTCAGGTTTAAATAATAAAAATGAAATGAAAGTACCTAATATTACACAATATATAACTATATATTCTATAAATTAAATACATCCGTATACTGTGATATTAATGATGATTATTATTATTATTATAATTATAGAATAGTCAATTTTAATCGTAATTTGAACCATACTGCCAAGGTAAATGCTATTGTTTTAGAATTTTGTAATAACTTTGTAATTTATAACAAAAAAAAGTACGATAAACTTATTGACATTAATAATATTATCGTGTTAGTTTAAAACAATAACATTTAATATCTAGTGCTTATCATACTCTTCACAATCATCTTCAAGCATTATCAGATTTAAAACAAAATGTTAAAACATTTGTGAACTATTAAATATTACATTTTCTTCATATATAATAATATGTTGTATTATATTACACTTTTCTTTCAATAGAACCATTTACTATATATTTGAATTTCTGAAATCTTTTATCCACATTTAGTTTGGTGCATTGTGTTCTATAGTAAAATAGTCTAGTTAATTTAACGGTTATTCGTTTACAGGATTTTTCACAGCCATCACTTGTAGAACTACAATGGAAGCGGCGTTTTTGGGCATAGGAACGAATTTCCTTTTGAAGTTCTTGTGTGGTAATTATAATAAATACAGTTCATTTTTTCACACAATTTTCATTGTACATTCGAGTTCAAACACCTCATCTGTCACATTTTAACTAATTACACGATATAAAATTGTTGAAATTTCAGGACTGATGTGGCCAACCGAGGGTATGAATCGTTGGTTGCGCATGGTCAGCGATTACTTACCGCTGACAAAATCCACAGAAAGCCTACGCTCGTTGACCGCCAAAGGCCTTGGTTTCCAACACCCGACCGTCTACTTGGGATTTTTATCAATTTTCTCTTGGATACTGGCCTTCTCGTTGTTGTCGTTCGTAGTGTTAAAACTCAAACGTGACGTCTGGACGAAAAGTTAAGATATCGGTATATTATATTGTATTATATACATTATTATTTTTTTATCAATTTGTATTATTATATTTTCATTCTTGTATAAGAACCTACCGCCATATTTAATGCGTACGTACATGATCATGTATAAGTGATAAGTATACATAAGAAATAATAAAGAGGATTAATGATTTATTTTTTTTTTTTTTTTAAACCTTTTACGAACAAGTAATTAATAAATATTTAAGTGATTGAAATAATAACAACTAAGCCGAGATGGTTTCCAAGTTTAAATATTTCTATTGAGTAACACAATAAATAATGAGTTAAATGTATCTTAAGCAAAGGAATACTGATATTTTATTTTTCCATTTTTATGAGTTTATAAAAGATTTTAATCAGATCTTAAAACCTTTTCGAGAATACGTCATAGCTGTTTCTGTTATTGATAAATACGAATTACTCAATCACCTGTACTTACTGATTTTCAACAGTCAACACTCGATTTTTTAAAGGGGTTTTATGTAGGCAATGTTAATGGCATATTTTAAAAATAATATTGGTAATTTTTCAATTTATTTTTAAAATAATATTGATACCGCAGCAGGTTGTTTGGTATAATATATTAGATGATTTCGAAAAACTCTGCAAACTACCATTATTAAAAATTTACTCTATGATTGTCCTTTATAATATAATATAATATTATATTTTTGATTGTTTATTACTAAACCCAACAATTCTATAAAGTTATGTTATACCTCTAAATCGTCTGAATTAAAGTGTCTATGTCCGATACTTAATATTGTTATTGTAATATATTTTATATTAAACTATAAGTAATACATTATATTATAAAATCATATCTAGAATCATGACACTATAATAATATGCATGCATATTCTGTTATTTATAAATGATAACTTTACTACACTGCTGCAGGTGTATTATAAATGGTATAATATCCTGAGATATTACCAAAACATAAAAGGTTGCTTAGAGTTTTGAGTTTAAATTTTATTAAATATTTTTATCTGTAACTATAATAATTATTAATCATAAATAATTTGATTAATACTATACGTACAACGTACTATAATTGACTGTAATCATTCATAATTACTCCATTGGTTAATATTTAAGATTTCTGTTACATTGTAAAGTTTATACTAAACATTTCTTTTTTAATATTTACTTTTTATGTGGCATCACCCATTGTAACCGAATTACTATTTTAACAGTAAAATAGATCGTAATTTTTTTGAAAAAATTGAAATTTATGAAACATATTGGATGTTTCATAAAAAAAAAATAAAAAAAATTATTATTAATATATTATGTCATTATGATAAGCTTATAACCAATAATTTCAGCTTGAAAGCGTTTTACAAATTGTTAATATGTGTTTTGTTAATTTTACTTTTAGTTTTCGACTAGGAATACCAGCGTTATTGGTTCAACGATGAGTTTTAATTGTTAACAATGCTTTTAGGAACTAATTAAAAAGTCCAGAAATCTCATGTTGTTCTATCTATCATAAATTAGAAATCAAAAAAATTACACAAACTGTGTGTTTGAGTTCTATGCGAACGCGAAATCATTCAGTTTCTCGGATAAATTACTCGATATACAAATTGATTTATAAATAGGTAGGTTATTGTTTTATTAATTTTCATTTATATGACGCACATATAAACCAAAAATATGATTATTTGCTATCATATTATTATTGTGACAATTTACTGTATAGAACACGACCAATACCTAATAAATGATCAAACATTATATGATCGGTACATTTTATTATTTATAAAAATTATTTGTTTTTTAAAAACAATAAGAATTTCGTCGTAATTTAGGTTTTTAAAAAAATCTAATAAAAACGTATATAACTAAAAAAAAGAACCGGATGAGCCTCGCTCTGCTGTACAGTAGGGGAGGGGATACACCTCGTTCATAGGATAGGTTATTATAATGGATTTGTTAAATCTGAATGCAATACTATGTATCATTGCATACGAAAACGATTCTGTACGGAGATGATTTGTTAGTCAAGAATAGGTATATTGTATAATATGTATATGATGATATATTTGAATTGTAATATTATGTCTATATTTGCTGTTTAAACGCTTATAAAAAAATTGTACCTATAGATTTCAATAATTTTCGAATGACAGTAAGAATTCTATGTAAATGCTGTAGAATCTATTATTAAATTTTCAAGTATTCTGTGTCAGCCAAATTTTTTTTATCAACAATTATAAAAATTTTTTTAAAAATATCGAATATTTCAAATGGTTATAATTGCTTTAAAATCAGTATAATATTTTGAAAAAAAAAATACTTAAAGAAAATGCCAATCTAAATAACTGTTAAATTTTTCAAGTTTCTACGACATAATTTTTGAATAATAAAAATATTAAAAATTGGTTGAGGATAAATCGTTATTTATATGCAGTTTCATAAAATATTTAAATTTCAGATAGTCATAAAAAATTATCCTGATAATCCGATAGAAATTTTTTTATAATTACTGAAAGAATAACTTATGGATAACTTTGTATTAAAATTTTGAACTTTAAGAATAAACACAAATAATTTTATGAATTGTTAACTATGAAATAACTTGCAAATTATCGCGGTATTGAAATATTTCATAAAAATTTGAACTTTATGGGCTAGTAAAAAAATTGTGTGTTGAACAATTTTCATTTTTTATTAATTACGATAATTGTTTAATAGTTTTTCGACGCTTTTGAAAATTATTGAAAAAGTTTAATTTTTGAGTAGCCCAAGTACTATCTGCATTCATTGTTCTTTCAGAAAAAATCTGTACAAAGAAATCAAAGTATTTTTACTGCCCAAAACATATAAGTTTATTACGTAAAAACAGTCACAAAAAAATAATAATAATAAAAACACATCATTGTTAAACTAATAGATTCCATTACTCCGTCCAGAATCTAAAAGGTATTGCTAATTTAAAAATGTGTTATGCCTCTCCGGCCATCATGGTCTGGACACACCTACGATTATTGACTATTAATTATTACAATAAGGAATGACATTTGTAAAACTATTACTTTATAAATATATTTTATTATATGCGTAATATTATATTAAACAATTATAAATAAATGATAAATATTAATTATTATCAATTCTCAATGAAAACAAACTAAAAAATATATTATAATTATTGTATACATATGATGTTACCGAATATAATAGATTCACGAAGTTGCTGAACCATATCATAATTTTTTTATTTTATTTTTTTGTGTTTTGTTGTGGATATGTTTTGATAAAAAAAATATTATGATTCAACAATTTTATATAATATCTAATCAAATGCTTGAGATTATTTTATTTCATACCAATTGGAGGCCCCCTAGCAGATCTTTTGTGAGCTATGTAAAAGTAATAGTTCAATCAGATTTTCATTAAATCTCGACCGAAATCATAAATGAGCTGTCCTATTATGTTTCAATGAAATAATTAAAGAATGAAATTAATGTAGTAGATATGCATATATATGAAATGCTGAAAAAACAACATTCATTTTCAGATAATATTTTGTTTAAAACAAATTATTAAATGTAAAGTGTATTGACAAATAAAAATAATAGTACATAATAAATAAAAAAAGAGGTATTTCATGAAAATATAAAACCGTATTTCACTAACAAAAATTACTAAATTCAAATGATATAGCTATAATTTTTTATTATATTAATGAGTGTTAATTATATTTCAAAGTTCTGGATAAAATTAGCTTAATTCTGTTTTACATAATTCATTATAGTTAAAATAATTTTTTATGTTTTGTTCAATTAATTGATAGAACTTATACTGCCATCCATCAATACACCAAGATATCAAGTTTTTCATAAAATAATGTTGAAAAAATAACGCTAAAATTTGTTTTGAAACATTTTATCAGTATATGAAATATTTTAAAATAAAATCATAATTTCAAATGATAAAATTAAATAGTAAAATTTAAAATAAAACTATCGAACTCAGTAATAAAATAAACAAATCAACATTCGAGGACATACTATACATTTTTATCACCAGATATTATAAGCGAAACTATACGTATAAAAGGAAATAAAAACGTTATCCATTGAAAAATTACATTTTTAATGTTTGGTATTATATATTCATTAGTTCATTATATATTTATATGTACGTTAAATATAAAGTGAATTACATTAATTCTATAGAGCTTGTTTATACCTTTAAAATCCAGATGTTTGTAAGAATTACAATTAGATATATAATATAGATACAAACAAAAAATAATAGCCATTAGCTCAATATCACACACAATATTGCACTCATGATGCAAGTGTCTGGTGGCCACAGATTTCTATATAATACTATTACTATACTCGTATGTCTATATTATTCTATATACAAAGAAGTATGTGTCGGTGGCCCGACGATCTAGAGCCGAATCAGGCTACCTACATAGTTCAAAGCATTGATTGAACTTTTAACTTTAATTTTTCTTAGCAGTCTAGTATTGGAACACATTCACCGAAACGATTAATTTTTTTTGAAGAGTTTCAGTTTTAAAACTAAATGATAAATACTTAATGAAATTGATAAATACTTCTTTAGTCGTATATAGCTATACTGGCTACAGAAAAAATAACAGATAAACATTGCGTGTGTTGTCTGTTGCCCTAAATATATTTTTATATAATAGTTGATGATAGTAGATCAATAGAAATAGTCAGTTTTTTAGGACGCATTTGAAAATAATTATGTATTATATATTTGTTCGTGCGATATAGTGACTTGAGCACATTTATAATTTTTACCAAACATGGCAGGTGAGAAAAATAATGTGAATTCGAATGAGTCGTTCGGCGGGCTAATCAATATTGCACAAGTCGATACGAACTCGAGGAAAATCCGAAAGCCAAACGTGATACCGGGCGCAGACGATTCTTCAGTTTTGGAAAGTGCCTATCAGTTTTTTCAAATTTTGGTCAAATGCGACGTATTTCAATCTATTAACTTCATAGGTAGCCACGTGCAACAATAATGTCCGATGATGATTATTCTTGTATTTACTGTTCTCGCTACAGTATTACAATATTATGTTGCACGCCGATTCTATAAACAGGTTTTTCATTTGCAGACCACCGCGCATTTTCGACTTGGTTGAACAAGTTTGATCAAGAAACGAACAAGCTGCTAAGGCACGTATTTGTCGAACTTATGCTGCTTGTTTCGTTTCATAAAATCCGCGACCATGATAAACTATTCAAACAGTCGACAACGTCAAAACCACCAGACAAAGTATTCTATCGGTGTATTTAAATTTTACGAATTAACACAGTTTTAAATTTGGGTATCAACACGAATTTTATTTTGTCTTGTACACAACGCAGGTGGAGTTCAACGGGGTGATCGAGGACCATCAAGTGACGGCGTGCAACTCAGAAGACGCGTGTCGGGCAGCACTGTCGGTCATCGCCGGGCGGGATAAGGTCGTCGGCCTGAGTCAAGTCATATCGCGAAACTCGTACCATACGATGGATTTCCTAAAAGAGTTCGTATCGTTTAGTGATTTCGTTCTTACGTAGCGCAAAAAGTCGTTCCCTTGCAGCAGTAGAACGGCGACTTCAAAACTATTAGATCTTGTGATCTGCAAACTTAAGCAACTGGATTATTTATAGCATGTGTATAGCCTATAATATATATATATATATATATATATATATATATATACATATCAGGCGCGCACCCATGATTTTTGTTTGGGGGGGGGGGCTTAAACATTTTCCTATTTTCTTTACACACAAGTAAATAATTACCACAAATTATAAATGGTAATTTTTTTACTATTATTATTATATGTTTAATTAATCATCATTGT